>BKCP01004483.1:796449-829240 GCA_008636005.1 Striga asiatica | reverse complement strand
GAACAGGGACCGAGCGTTTCTCTCCCAAAATCCCAAAACCCTAGCTCAGCCCATTGGCTACTCCCACCACCATCGATCACCATCACCGACTTCGAGCTCACACCGGAAATCGCGCACCACCAGCGACGCGTACTCTCCGACGGCGATTCGGGCTTTTCACCTCAAACCGCGACCGAGCTCCGGCGTCACCTCCTATCACTCGTGCGTTCCCATTTTCGCCAGACAAACCTTGACCTCCGGCGGGCTCGACCTCCCTGACCTCTGCGTTGAACCTTCTTTCTCCGACCGACGAGTTCGTTTCCTCCGGCCAGCTCCACGACGGCGACTTCCGCACAATTGACGGCGACCGAGCCCTGCACCTAGACTCCGGCTACCGCTTCGGCTCCTTCCAGTGAACTCATCCATTTCCGGTAGCCCTGAGCTGCTACCGAGGTACGCGGTTTAACCCCCTTAGTTCGGTTTGTTTCTCTTGTTTATTTGAGGTGTATTGGAATTGGGCATTGCTAAATTTTGTTTGACCGTTGTGTCGATATTGGAGGTTGGGCTTGTTTGCAAATCTCGATTGTGCCTTTGGAATTGTTGTGGTGTGTACGAACACGTCTTGCCGGACGTGTTCAAACTTTTTGTAGGTACATTCTCGCTCGTTCATTTTTCACGATTAGCAATGCCACCTACGAAAAAAAGGGCCAAGCAAGCCGCCAAAGCTTCTAAGGATAAAAGGGTCGTTGTCAAGGAGTCGGAACGCGAGGAACCGCCTCGACGTTCCCACGAAGTAACCATTCATAGCCATAATGCACTTTTCGAGCTTAAGAATTCAACGGAGAGGGCCATTTTTCTCAAACTCCGGGCTGCGCGGATCATAAGGCTGAAGGTAATGGATTTCATGCTCTACGACAAGCTCGGGCTCAAGGCCGACATAAAAAAGTACCTCAAGGTCCTCGGCCTATACAAATATGCCTTGATGAACCACTACGCCTACACGAATATCACGCTGGAGTTTTACTCCACCTTTCAACTTGTGGAAAATCGGGAGGTCGTCACGTGCCGTTTCAACGACGAGCCCTGTAAGATTGATGCGGACGTAATGAAGGAAGTTTTTGGATTCACGGGTGTTGGTTTGAACGCTCCGCCGGCGGATTTTGATGTTAAGGAGGCATGGCGTGAATTATCGGGGTTTCTGATGAAGCCAAAGGGGGTGTTGGTGAACGGGCACATTCGAGACCACGCGTTGTGCATCGTCCACAAGTTCCTCAATTATAATGTCTTCGGGAAGAAGGAGGGGTCGAAGGTGAGCACTAATGAGATCTTCATGTTACATTGTGCCCTTCACAACAAGCCCGTGAACCCTCAACCTTTCATTTGGAGCAACATCGACCAAATTCGGTGCACGAAACGGTTCTATCCGACCTATGGTGTGCTCATCACGGCTTTGGCTTATCACTTTAAGGTAAAGAGGGGCACCGACATTGTGGACTCAACACCGATTGGGGTCAACGAGCTTAAACTTGGGCAAATCATCCTCAACGAGACAACTTTGTGCCTACACACCGATAGGAGATGTGTGCGCTCATACTTTGATACGGGGGCAGTGAAAGAGGCGGTTTCCGAGACTACTTCCAGCACCCGGCCGATAATTAATCTTCCTCCTTACGAGCACCCGATGACCGCCGTGAACAAGAGCCTTGCCGAGCTTCGTGCCTTCATGACGGATGAGTTTGCGAGATTGGGTGCTCGAATGGACGCTCGGATGGACTGCATGGATAGCCGGATTGATACTCTCGACTCTCGACTTTCGACATTGATAGACTCTCGGGCCGTGGGCCCCACTCCTCTTCCGGATTCTCATGCCATGGATCCCGGTTCTTCTTCTCTTCCTCCCGACGACACACCTATGGATACACGGTGACTTCTCACCGTGGAGTACGCATTCTCTTTTCCCTTTTTCTTTTTCTCTTCGTTTTGTTTATGTGTTATGTGCTTATTTTCCTTTTGTGTGGTTTCTCTTTCTTTTGGGCTTGTGTGACTTTGTTTCCTCTCGTCTGCTTTTTGGGGTTACGCAATGAGGGCATTGCTTTGTTTTAAGCGTGGGGGAGGGGATTTCTTGGTTACATTTGCCTAAGTTATTGTCTTTTGTGTGTTTATGTGATTTTTCTTTTTTCTTGGTGTTTGATAGGGTGTTTAGTTGTGTCATGGACCGGTTATTTTAGGTTGTTTTGTGTGGTTGTGTCAACTTTCTCCTCATGAGGCTTGATGTGCATTTAAAAGTTCAAAATTGTTAAGTGGTGATTTGAGCATGTTGATTGGCGTCATTGTTAACATTTGTGCCTAATGAATTCGATGATTTTGACGGTACCTTTGAATTGGATGATGATTTGTTAAACGTGGGACCCACATATGAATTCACGAAATTGTTTTGTCCCTTGATTGTCTCGATTGATTGACTTGAGATAGGCGTGCCTTATGTTCAATTATTGTAAACGTGTTATGCTATTCGTTTGTAGTGCATCTAGATCGTTTGTGCGTTATGTGAATATACCTTTGATGTACTTTGTGCCTCTCCCTTCGGATTGAATATATATAACNTCAGAAAAATAAGCTCACGAAAAAAAAAAGAGCAAAAGCAATCAAATAACGAATGGGAGTTGGCTTATTGGTCCGTGTTTATTGTATTTTATCTTTTAGAGTTGACCGCATTAGCATTTTGCATGTATATGTGAAAAGGTAGCTTAAATCGAGAACATCATGTGTAGGATGACTTGGGACGGGTTTTTGTTTTGTATGGAATGATATGTAGGGAACGTGTTAACAAATTTGAGTTTGATTCTTTGGATTACCGTAGGAAAATGAGAATTTCATTATTGCACATTTGTTAACCTTGGACCATTTGGCATTTCTTTTTGAGCTATTTAACGTTTTGTTTGCTTGAGGACAAGCAAAGAGCTAAGTGTGGGGGAGTTGTTTATTATGTTTTTGTGCTTCTTTTTATGTGTTTCTTGTGCGTAGTTGAGTCAGTTTTAGGATTGTTTTAGCGTTGACCGGTCCATTTTATCGTTTTCCATGTGTTTTGTGTGTCTTTCTTCTATTTTTATATTTTTGGCGTACTTTTCTGTATTTTGTGGTGTACTTTCAGGTTTATTCCCGAGGATGACGAGAAGAGTTCCGAGAGACGAGATTTCTAAGTATTCCGAGTCAATGTCGAGAATTTCCCGAATCATTTAGCTAGTCCATTCGATCAAAAGTCCCAAAGGATGGCCCCACTCGCGCCCGCGCCCCGCGCCCCACGCCTCGCGAAAGCATGCCGCGACATCGAGAGTATTAGTCGTGCTCCGCGCCACCTCGTGCGCCCCCGCGCCCCGCGAACTTCACCGCGAGCTCGAGAGTATTGCCCTTCTCCGCGCCACCTCGTGCCGTCCCAGTCCGCGCCGCGCGAATCCTCCTGCGAGCTCGAGAGTAGTCCGCAATGGTTGCCCGCGCCCGCGAATTCACCCGCGATATCGAGAGTATTGCCTGACCCTCGCGCCGACCTCGTGCACTTCCGCATCTTCCCAGCGCCGCGGCCCGCGAATCCTCTCGCGATATCGAGAGTAGTGTCTTCTCTCGTGCCGGTCCCGTGCACTCCTCGAGACAGGCAGCGCCATCTCGCTCCCGCGCCCGCAGAAGTCCCGGCGAGCTCGAGAATGTGTCATTAAATCTGCGTGTTTCTACTGTGTGTTTTTGGAGCTGCACTATAAATATGTTTTGGCCCTTTGTAATTGATCATCTAGATTTCATTTGCTACTTTACTCTTTTTGGTAATGTTTTTGGTTTTTAGATTTCCCTCTAGATACTCTCTAGCTTAGTATTTTCCGGCGAACTATTTCCGGAACTTTTTTCGGCGACTCTCGTTTTTATGCAAGTTTATATCTTTTTACTCTGATTTCGACTAAGCATGCACTAGGAATGTGAGTACTTACTTTTAAGACTTATATTTTCTTATTATGCACCTAATTTGCTATCTAGTTAGTAGAAGTGATTAGGGCTTGCTCGTTTATCGGATATGTTTGCTCGTTTAGTCATTTTCCGTGTTTTTGTAGTTTTTGAGCTTATCTATTGTGCTTGAGTTTGTTGAAGTGTGAATTTCTACTTGAAACATCGTGACTTTGATATTGAGCTCGGTTATTTTGTCGTAGGATCTTCGGCTTTAACTATTAAGTGTAGTAGATGGAGTTCGTTTCTTTTGCCTTTGCCATTTTTACTTGATTTCGGTTCTCCGGTTTAGTAAGCTAGGGTTTCTGGTATAATTGCTCGTTGCTAATTTTCTTAGTTAATTTAGTTTAAAATCAACCTCAAGTCATTGGTTAGGATGTTTAGGATTTATTTTTCTCGTTTTGTGTTTTTGGACAATTGAATAGCAACCAAAGCTCCGAATAGCCTTCCTTAGAGAACGACCAGAGTCGGGTAACTTGGTTACCACATACCCACAATTCTCTACTAAACACTTATCATACGTTTGAGTTTTAGTGACCTTTGCGATTTTTTTTTCTGTTTGGAGGTGTTTTTGCTTTTTATTGAAATGGCTTATACTGATCATTTTAGGGGTTCAATTAGTTCCTGTACATACGTTGTGTCTCTCTCGTTTTGTTGTGAAATTGATATAGGGAAATGTACGAGTGGGACCATAAACGAGATACTCTCTCGATAAAACTTATAAAACTCACCAATATCTTATTTCATTTCAATAATCAACTAACCCTCACAAAGCCTAAGTTCCTTTAAATAAAGTCATCAAATAATACCCTAGCTTATTCCCTAAGCTACTAATTATTAAATAATATTAATTTCTATAATAATAAGAATACTAATACTAATACTAATAATAATAATAATAATAATTAGCCTACACCATTCTCCCCCGGTTGAGCAGGATTCGCCCTTGAATCCGACCCGTACCCGTTGGAGACGTCCTCAAGACAGCAACAGCCCGAACGCTTCCCCCGATCGAACACGAAGGTTGAAAGTCGTCCAACAATCTCGAAGGTAAACATAATCTCGGTCAAGGATTCAACTGCCGCAAAGTCACATATACACGACACCCGACGCAAAGCCCACACAACCGAATGAACACAAAACAGACCACATCGTTCACCGCGCATAAATCTATAACTACGGCCAAGCATCCCGGTGTTGGGAGACTTCGGGAACAACAATCCAAAAATGGCCCACCAGTGGAGTCTCGGCTTCGGCTCCGAAAAACCAACTTTGGCTAAAATACTCAAAAAATCGGGTGTGAATGACGGTTGTGTTAGAGTAGAATACCCGGCGTTCCAATCCGATTGGATATATTTCTACTTATAAAACAATTTATTGGAAATTATATTATTTTGAGGCATAACTTTATCTTATATATTTGCATTTATCTTAAATTTGCACATATGATAAGGTCCTTAGATCATTATTAGCTATGAGACATGGTTGCGCATATGATGGCAATCATGGAACATGTCTTTATAGTTGTGATCTTAAATAAGTTCCAAGTCGATGGGTGTTTTGAGACAGGACGTCGAATAACCCGGTAAGACTTGTGCATATGATGTATGCTCATCGGATGAGAATGTTGCATTCCATCAACATTAGCGTGTGGACGCGAATGCATATATGCGGGTGCTTGTTGGAGAACAAGTTCACTGAACATGGCCCGATGAAAATTCTTAACTGGAAGTTTTAACTGTCGAATAAGAATTTTCATGTTGTAATAGTACATGACTGATCCTCTGACTTGAGACACAATAGTAATCTTGTGCATGTTGTGCTTTACTTTAATTTATCCTTTGATTGCTGGACAATCATGAAAGGGATATTTTGGGTACTGTATTAATATGTATGGAGGTTTATCTGTGGTCAACAAAGAATTCGACACTTATGTGGATAAGTGAATTTCCTATATTTTTCATAGTTTGTGATTCAAAGACCTTGGCCAAGGCAGGATGAATATGGATTCATAAACGAATCACTAAACTTGAAATGAATTCATACTTATTAAATCAATTGGGTTTCGACTTATAAATCCATGACCAATATTTAATTGGGAAATTAGTTGTCGAAAGGATTTTACATGTATGCACTTGTAATTGAAAAGGTTTACTCGCTATTTCACTTAACACTAGATGATCATGCTACTTGCTAGGTGTTACCATGATTTGTGGGTTCTTGAAATTAAGGAGTTAATCAAGAATATAAATTAATCAGATTAATTTAAATTATAAACGAGTTGTAAACCCACTACTAGTGTTAATCGTGAACCTAAAAGGGTCACACCAAATTTTGGATGATGACAATTTTGAAATTGGTATTTCAAATAGTTGGATTAATTGACAAGTCTTAATTAAATAATTTGATTATTTAATTAAAATCTAATTTTGATTAGATGTCAATTAAAGGAATAAAATAAATTAATCAATTGGATTGATTAATTAGGCTTTGAATATTAATTAAGTAATTATTAGAATTACTAAATTAATAGTTGGATTTTAAAGTTGGACTTTAAAATTCAAATCCAAATATTAATATGATTATATATTAAAGCCTACATAAAAGAGGAGATTTTATTTTATATGGGAGATAATATTTTTACCAATTAATTTTGAAAGTTAGTTTCATAAATTATGTGTCATTATATTTAATTAATCTTTAATTTAGATTAAAGATTAAAATTTATAATTAAATTAATAATAATTGTTATTTTTATTTAATATGGTCGATGAGAGTTGTTGAATATTCCAACAACTATCAAACATCACCATTATAATTATAATATTTTTATTATTATTTATTCTTTAATTAAGATTAAAGAATTAATAAAAAAAATATTAGTTGGGGGCGGCCAACTAAGTAGCCACCCCATGTGAGAATTAGTCCTGGTGTGAGAACCGTGAGAACCTTTTCTAATGAGAAAGGATCATATGAGAATGACTCTTAATGCGAGAAATAAGAATGAGTCTGGATCATTGGATCCAACATATCAAAGGTCTTGATTAAGTCAAATATTAAATATGACAGTCAAATTGGGGATGGCAGATTCGTAAATAAGATTTCATTTCATGGTAAAAAATACACATCAACCACTAACTAAGGATATCAAGGTAATTACTCATTCATAATAAATCCCAAGTGGGCCCCACCACTACCACCAACAAACATCTCTTTTCTCTCACATCTTCCTCTCACCGCCACACAGACGGGCACACACACACACACACATGACAGACGGCGGCACCCCAGTCCACAACCACCGCCCGTCGCCTCCGACCTCACCCGGCGCCGCCCACGTCGTCGTCCGATCCCACCACCTGCCGTCGGTCGCCGTCCTTACCCCACCCACCGTCGTTGCCTTTCGTCAACCACATGTCGTCCGCCAGAAAACCCTCCGCCGCCGAACAAGAGATGCTCCCGACGACGATGAAGATGTGGCCACCGATGAACGCTTGTTGCAGCGGCGTGCGGGCCGCTGGCGTTGTGGTCGCCGGCGAGCTCGGCCATCCGGGCGATGAGGTGGTTGTTGAAATTGAGGTGGTCGATGTTGGTGGCGTTGTGACGGCGACCGGCGAATGTCCCCCGGTAGCCGCTGGATGAGGCGCTCAATGGGAGGTGAACGGGCGTGAAAATCAAAAGAATTTTTAAATTTATGGAGAGGGGCTTGTTTTTGTGAATTTGATAAGTTTTAGGGGTTTAAGTGAAAATAAAATGATATTGCAGCTGTTAATTAAGACATCAATGACCAACCACAGTGAATTGACCGTCAGAGAGCAGGTTGATGAATTTATGTGGGATCATCATTGGTTATTTATTATTAAAATAAACAGGATTAATTTTGTACTAATATTTCAGTCTTGGGTTGCAAATCCTAATAATAGATGGTTGACTAATGAACATCATTCTTACTAAATTACTTTAGATACTCCATTTCCATGTACCGACGTAACTTGGTATTATAGGCTTATACTCTATTTCATTCCCTATTGATAACTTTTGAAATTACTAGTTTAATTTATCGGTTAATATAACTAACCATCGACATAAATTATATTATTTATTATAAAAAAATTATTATTAATTAATATTTTTAGTTGATTTTTATATTATTTTTTATTAAAGAAATTAGTATACATGTAAACAAAATATACTGTGCAATCTAATAGTCTTAAGGTGCAATTCGTCCAACAATATGGTGCACGATGTCGGTCTGTATTGTGCAAATTGAACCAACCGAACTTTTTTCCCAAATCAAATTGAAATTGAACATAATTTATTGGTTTATTCGGTTCAAATAACTGAATTATTTTAAATAATAGAAATAATTTGTTGTTTATATTAAAATTATATTTAATATGTTAATAATTCTATTTATTGTTATTTATATTATTTTTTTGTTGAATAAAATTGAGTTCGTCGGTTTCAATCTATAATTTGCAATCTGATAATCATTATAAAGTGCAATGTATTGTTTTGTAAAGTGCAATATGTTGTTTTATAAAGTGCAATGTGATAGTGTAAAAGTCGAACTATAAAGTGCAATGTATTGTTTGGTAAAGTGCGATGGGTTATTTTATAAAGTGCAACGTGATAGTGTATAAGTCGAACTATAAAGTGCAACGTATTGTCTTGTAAAGTGCAATGTGTTATTTTGTAAAGTGCAATGTGATAGTGTATAAGTCGAACCAATGTAATTATTAACAGTATTTGTAATTATTAATAATATTTGTAATTATTAAAAATACCAGTTAATTTACGAAATTACATAGAATTGTTCATTAGTCGGTTCAATTTGTTCATAAATTTATCCAAATTTATCAAGATGTTCCTTAAAAGTGCATATGGTCTAATGTAGCATGACAATCGCTAATGTGCATTTTGTATAATACATTGCATATTACTACATGTTTTATAATCGAATTATTTCTTTAAATAAAATTAACCTACATAATTTAATTAATTTATTATTTATATTATAAAATATTTCAATATTTTAAAATACTTTTTTTTTATATATTTTATATAAATTCTAGATTTAGCCCATAGACTAAATTGAACCATATTCAAAACTCTTGAAATTTTTGTTAAATTATAGATTTGACCCAGGATTTCAATTAAGTCTTTAATATTTTATCAATTTTTTATTACACACCCCCAATCCCAAATATTTCCCCGTCATTTTGTCTCCACACAATCTCCGCCATTACCGCCGATAAGCCGCCTGATCTTTCTCAGCCATGGGAAGACCTCACCGGTCGACCACATCCTGGCGATTTTAGTTTCGATTTCGTGTTCGTCTATTTTATTTTTGATTTTCGATTTTAGTTTAGATTTTTGATGTTGCTGGTGTGTTCTTGCCGAGTTGGTATTACCAGAGCTCGACGGCGTCAGTGGTTTCTTCGTGGGCGGTCGATTTTTTTCCCCCAAACCCTCGAGATCGGATGGCTTGGCGGTAATTTGGACTACGGCCGGAGTTTCGATTTTAAGGCGGATCTGACTGGATGGAGAGGGCTGAGGGCGGCGTTGATAGGAGAAGTAACCGGAGTTCTGGAGGCGGCGGGCGGAGGAGCAGATGCAGTTTCCGGCAGCGGCTTTGATTGGAGAAGGTAAGGAATATAATGCGGTTTCCGGTGGGTGTAGTGGCCTTCGCCGGAGTGGCGGCCGCTAGAGAAGTCGGGAATGGCGGAGCCGGCGGGGTTGGATAGTGTTGGATGGCTGTGCCGGTGTAGAAGGTCGGGCGGGGATGGGTACTGTGTGTTGCTGTGGTCGAGGTAATTGAAGCTCTCGAGGTACACGGCGGAGATGGAGGAGGGGGGCGGCTGGAAGTGGTAGAGGGAGGTGAAAATTAGGGCGGCAGTCGGAATAGTCAGGGAGGCGGAGGCAGAGGTAGAGATTGACTGGGAAGGGTCGAAAACGACGGCCATGGGAAAGAGCTCCGTGCAGTTAGTGCGTGTGTATGTGTGTGTATCGATTAGTGTGTGTATTGATTAGTGTGTGCGTCTGTGTGGGTGATGTGCGTGTATGTGTGTGTGAGAGAGAGAATGTGGGAGATGAGGTGTAAATCGGGCCCACGAGTGAGTTGGTGTGTGGTGGCATGGGTCCCATTGTTTAGTGGGTGTATTTAAAATTATCACATTACTCTTAATGAATGTATAGTTTTAGTTTTTTATTAGCCAGTAGATCATCGGATCCAATGGATAGGATTTATTCTCATTTCTCGCATTAAGAGTCATTCTCACCGGAGCGTGACCCTGATGTACAGAACATCTCAATACCAACTCTCCCATTAGAGTTTTGCAAAATTGAGCAATTATACTCTCGTCATTTGCGAAAGAAAAAAAAAATCTCCTCTCAGTTTAATTCCTTATACCAATTCAATTCCAGAAAATTTCTACTAGCGAAGAAATTATTCTCGGAGTCGGAATCCAAATGGGTGGACTCGATTAGAGGGGAGACGCTTGAATCCCTTATGGAGTAAGAAGACGGTGATAGCCACATAACCGGAAATTGATTTCCTCTTCATCGTTGCTATTTGAAGAAAATTAAAGGTAATTTTGAAATCCTTTACAAATCAAAATTCGTATTTTTACGTGATGGGTCTACTTCCAGATCTGGAGTAAACCGGTGGATGTGAGCTCAGATCTGCTTGAACCGCCTCCAAATCGTCGCTAGACCGTGAGATACCTGCAAAAACTCAACGTCGGAGGTGTTTCCGACGTAGAGCCTCCGACGCTGAAGTCAGTGTGAGAGTGATGAGAAGAGGCTGCGCAGCAGTTATGGGGGAGAGTGGGAATGAATGAGAGTTAGGGTTTGGGTTACCTCACCTCCTTTATATAGGAGCGAGTACTTACTTGAAGTGCCCAAAATGCCCAAGTCGGTGGACCTAGAAGGTCCAGAATGCCATGGTCGGTTTGTCTCCCCTTGCTGCTGAGTCATCACAAGATTCTCTCTTATCCTTTGTAGTATGTAGGACTTCAGATATGCTGTAAGTGTGGTGAATCATCTTCACTGTTCTGATCCTCGAGATGTATAGAGTCGACCTCGAGAGCTAGGAGGTCGACTTATGAATATGTGCGGTTTCGGAGGATACGCCTGGTTTAACTCTCTTCGGTGAAGTCGTCTTCATAGAGTCGTCATAGTGAAGTCGACTTAGTGGAAGTCGACCTATAGTATCTGGATGCTTGGGAGTTGCTCTCTTGATGTTCTTCTCCCCTTGATGTCGACTAGTGAAAGTTGATAGACGAAGGTTGACTTATGAGAGTCGACTAGACAAATTTCTACCTCTTCTCAATTGCTCTCAGTAGAATCGACTTTAGGGAAGTCGATTTGGGCATGTCGACGGAGTTATGACGACATGTGAGTCGTTCAAGTGGTTCACCGGTCGAGTAGGAAGCCTCTGGACCGGGTTATCCTTATGTGGCTTTATCATTACGTGATTTTAAAAGATGCCGATCATTTTATTCGCTATATATACTTACGGATTAATTATTTATTTGATAAATGAAAATTATACTGTATAATTTCCGCTGCGATTTTAATCCGTACAGTATAGAGAACCCAACAGTGGTATCAGAGCCAGGTTTGCATCTTTAAAATCATATTTTGATTTGTTTATGTTTATGTGATAAACATGTTCAATTGTTAAATTATATATATAAATTTGTGTGTGATATAAAAGTTGTATTTGATTTTAAATTTGGGATTAATTAAATGAATCGAATTGTTCGAGTTCATACAACCAGAAAATGTTTCTGACAAATATCTAAATACAAGTGTTGTATTTGATATTAATTTTGGAATTAATTTTAAATCAAGTGTTGATTTAAAGTTGTATCTATAATTGCTGTGAAGACATCATATATACACGCATTTAAAGCAATCACTTTGTTATCAATTATTATTTTTAAGCAGCAATTTTTTTTTTTCATATGGGCATGTCACAAGATAATTAGATTAGTTGATTGAAATATTTGTAGAGAATGAGATTCTCTGCTTAGCTCACATGTTGTTGCTTTAAAATAATAAAAATAATAATAAAAGTTAGTGTAGCAACTCATCAAAACCACCAAACATGTTTAATAAATATTAAAACTCTTGGGAGTTTTAAAAGGATGTGAAGATTCTCATTTTTATGATGTTTTCCTTTTGTTGAGAAATAGGGCCGAGTGATCTTGGCAATTTATTTAAAAAAAAGAAAATTGTTGGGTGGCCATGTTATGCCATCCACGTTACCCATGTTGATGAGTTACTTGCTAATTATGTTTGGTGAGTGAGTTGATTATCCCACATGGTGCTACAAGTTGAATGTGCCAAACCCATGTTGTTTATTAAAAATCTCATTATAATATATGTACAATTTGTTGTACATGTTGAGATAGATGATACATCAACTCTCCCATTATAATTGCGAGAAGCATCAGATGCTCTCGGCAATTTAAATAAAAAAAAAAATGCAAATCAATTTGTATTTATGATTAGGGAATAGTTCACTAATAATAAATACAAATATGTATTTGTTTGTTTATAAAATTAACTATCATGAATAGTTAATATTATCAATCCCAAAATTAAATCAACACACAAAATTTGGTAAATTTATATTCTTTTAATTCATGTGATGAATGTTTTTAGCATATTTATTTAGGGATGATCATGAGCCTTTAATTCAATGTGATTGAATGTTTGTAATTTATCGAGACCTACGAGTCTCTTATTCAATAATTTGTATAATTTTAAATTATTGCATCGAGAGTAGATTAGATCAGGTTGAAGGCTGTTCGATGCAAAAGGCCCACGCTTGTGTGGGTAATTTTACAAGTTGTAAATTTTGAAGACCCTGTGCTTGTACAAGTTGATAAAATAAAATGTAATATAAGTAGTTCTATTTATTTTATCCCGTATATAAGCATAGACCCATTTTGGCTCGAATGGGTCGCATAGGTATGGCCGTGATCATCCCATCGCTTTCTGCATTAGATGCATGTTAGATTTATTTAATACTTGTTGCTTGCGTTTCATATGATGAATGTTGCATTAAATAAACCCACATATTAATTTAAGTTGATGAGGTCTTAAATAAACCATAAGTTTTTGAAACTATTAAGGAATTTAATTCGATTAATTCCATATCAAATTATAATGGATAAAAATGGTTGGACCTATTAATCCATGCCTTCTATCAAAAGTAGATGACATGACGATGCTACGGTGCCTAGTCACTGACCATGAGTCGTGGGGTGGCTTTGTGGCGAAAGCTGTGATCACTACTAAGCAGTGTTTTAAAAGTCGCTAGGCGCCCGTTAGGCGCTCGACCAGCGCCTAGCGCCTAGAGTGCCTAGTCGGGGCCTAGGCGGCGCCTAGTCGGGGCCCAGAAATCAATATTATATATCTTATTTTTTATTTATTTTAATTACCTACAAAATAAAACTATCTCAACTTATAATAAATTCTCACACGAAAGTCCAAATAATAATATTTATATATATTAAAGAAAACATGAAAACAAAACAATGTAATTAATATTTAAAAAAATAAAAAAAAATAAAAAAAAAACTGAAAAATTGCCGCCGAGCCCGCCTAGGAGCGCCTAGGTCCGCCTACGCCCGCCTAGACGCCGCCTAACCGCCTGGCCGCCGAGTCCGCCAAGCCCGCCTAGGAGCGCCTAGGGCCGCCTAGGTCCGCCTAGGCCCGTCTAGGCGCCGCCTAGCCGCCTGACCGATTTTTTATGCCGATTTGTACAAATCGGAGGCACCCGGGCACCGCCTAGCGCCTAGGCCGATTTTTAGAACAGTGCTACTAAGCATTGAGATTCTCGTGAGATGGATTCGTCTTTGTGTTGGCCACGAGTCGTGGAACACTTATGATGGGCCATTATCACGAATGTTTGATGGGTTTAATTTGATACTTAGTACCATATACGGTCATAAAATTGGGGTATATAAGAAAAGTGAGGCAAAATAAACTTGAAGGTTGTATAGTGATACAATTGTCAAAAATGTTGACTACCAATATAAATATTTCATGCGTAGTCATAAAATAGGGATATGAAATATTTTTATTGGGCTTCAAGCCCACTATGAAAATTTGATTTTCAAAATTTTATGGGGTTTAATTAAAATAGTGGGAGACATTTAATATCAAATACCTTATATTAAATGAATATATTTTTCATAGTCTATTTATTTTCTGCTTCGTTTATTTTGGTAGATCATTCTACTAAAATAGCTAAAAATCCAATTGCATGTATTCTTGAGCAAAACAAATTGACTGATCACGAGTGTTTCATTGTGACAAATTAAGGCATTGTGACAAATTAAGGCACTGGAAGAGGAATTGCAAGAATATCTTGCAAACCTGAAATGTTCAGGTGTTTATTTTGTTGAAATTAACTTATAAGTTAATGATGCTTCTTGGGTGTTAGATACCGGCTCTGGCTCACATATTTGCAATGATTTGCAAATGATGGCAAGAAGTAGAAAGCTGGACAATAAGGAAATAGTCTTTAGGATGGGCAATGGAACAAGAGTTGTTGCATTTGCTATAGGGACTATTTATCTAGCTTTAAATAACGGTGTAAGTTTGTTAATGAGAGTGGAAGTTGTTCCATTTTCAAATATACCGATATTATATATTTTGGTATTTTGACAAATAGTTTATACACTGTTACACCTCAAAGTCTCATCCTAACTATTCAACAAAATAAAAGAAAGATAGATAATCATAGTTCGTTTACACTTTGGCATGCTTGATTGAGACATATATATCTGAAAAAAGGATTCACAAATTGGGACTAAAAATCAACCTTAGGGGAGGGGATAAGTTGCCTACATGTGAATAATGTCTTAAAAGAAAAATAACAAAATCACCATTTGTTGGACAAATGGAGCAAGCTAAAGGTCTGTTGAATATGATTCATACAGATGTTTGTGGACCACTAAATGTTAGTGCCAAAAGGAACTATCACTACTTCATAACCTTTACCGATGATTTGTCTAGGTATGGTTATGTATACCTTTTGAGGTATAAATCTGAAGTTTTTGAAAAGTTCAAAGAGTTTAGATGTGGGGTGGAAAAACAAAGTGGTCGTAGTATTAAGGCTCTTCGATAAGATCGAGGGGGTGAATATTTGACCACTGAGTTTCTAGATTATGTAAAGGAGAATGGGATTCTCTAGCAGTGGACTTCTCCTGGTACTCCACATTTTAATGGAGTTTCAGAAAGGAGGAATCGTACCTTGTTAGACATGGTTCGATCAATGATGAGTTCCACTACTTTACCTCTTTCATTCTATGGCTACGCCTTGGAAACGACGACATATCTATTGAATAGGATTTCAAGTAAGTCGTGCCTAACACACCTTATGAGATATGGTGTGGCAAAACACCTTCGTACTAGTATCTCAAAGTATGGGGTGTGCTGCTTATGTGAAGCAGCAAGTGGGAGATAAGTTGGATATGAGATCTATCTTATGAAAATTTGTGGGTTATCCAAGAGAGTCTATAGGATACTATTTCTATGATCCCTCTGAACAAAAGGTGTTTGTTTCGAGGAATGCTGTTTTATTAGAAGAATATTTTCTTTCTAATAAGAATGGCGAGATTGTAGAACTTACTGAAGAACCACAAATTATTCCACAAGTTGTCACAGATAAAATACCAGTAAAGATTGGAACATCTGAAACACAACCTCTTTGGAAATCTATAAGGGTTTCTAGGGCTTCTGAGAGGCTAAATCTATTGTTAGAGAACAATGAAGAGGAACTCCTTTTGGATAACGATTCAACAAGTTATGAAGAGGCAATGTTGGACATTGACTCGATTAAATGGCAAGAAACTATGCAGTTTGAAATGGATTCCATGTACTCAAACAAGGTATGGACCTTAGTGGACCCACCACAGGGTATTGTACCCATTGGATGTAGATGGGTATACAAGCGGAAGCTTGGAGTAGATGGAGAAGTGAATACTTTAAAGCGTGTCTGGTTGAAAAAGGTTATATTCATAAACAAGGTGTTGATTATGAGAAAAACTTTTTCACCAGTTGTAATGCTTAAATCCATTCGGATCTTGCTAGTCATAGCTGCGTATTATGAATACGAGATATGACAAATGAATGTGAAAACTGTTTTTCTTAATGGAAATATTAAAGAGGATATTTATATGAAATAACCACGGAGTTTCATATCCAGTGGGAGCGAGCAAATGGTTTGCAAACTCCAAAAGTCTATTTATGTACTTAAACAAGCTTCAAGGAGTTGGAACATCCGGTTTGCTGAAATGATCAAAACGTTTGATTTTCACAAAAAAATCTGGATGAACCATGTGTTTATAAGAAGGTTAGTGGAAACGCAGTAGCATTTGTTGTGCTCTATGTTGATGACATTCTACTCATTAGGAATGATGTAGGAATGTTGCAGTCAACAAGGACTTGGTTGTCTAAACAGTTTTCCATGCAATACTTGGAAGAAACATCTTTTATCCTAGGGATAAATATCTATAGAGATAGATGATTGGATTATCCCAGTCGATGTACATAAAAAAGGTGCTAAAACAGTTTAGTATGGAGGAATCCAAACATGGATACCTTTCTATGAATCATGGTGTTTCACTTTCTAAGACTATGTCTCTAAAGACGTATGAAGAAAGAAAGGATGACTCGTATACCTTATGCATCAGCTATTGGTAGCATTATGTATGCAATGTTATGTACTAGGCATGATGTGGCTCATGCACGTACTGTCATGAGCAGATATCAGTGAAATCCAGGAGAGGAACACTGGAAGGCCGTTAAGATGATCCTTAAGTACTTGAGAAGGATTAAGGATATCTTTTTGATATTTGGCAATGGAGAACTAAAACTATAAGGCTTTACTGATTCTAGTTTTCAGTCTGATAAAGACGATTCATAATCAATGTCTGGATACATATTTACCTTGAATGAAGCAGCAGTTAGTTAGGAAAAGTTCCAAACAAGAAACGACTGCTGACTCTACTACAGAGGCTGAATACATTGCAACATCAGATGCTGCAAAAGAAGCTGTTTGGATAAGGAACTTCATCCAAGGGTTGGGTGTAGTTCCAACTGTTGATCATCCAATAATGATTTATTGTGACAACAATGGGGCTATAGAGCGCAAGCGAAAGAGCCAAGATCTCATCAAAGATTCAAACAAAATTATGATGCAATACCACATGATTAGAGAGATCATTGGTACAGGCGACGTCATCATAGATCTGAATCGCTTCAGTAGAAAATATAGTAGATTCCCTAACTAAGCCCTTATCACATAAAGTATTTGACGGACATCTTGAGAAGATGGGCCTGAAATACTTGGGTGATTGGAACTAGGGTAAGTGGGAGATTGTTAGAGTAGAATACCCGGCGTTCCAATCTGATTGGATATATTTCTACTTATAAAACAATTTATTGGAAATTATATTATTTTGAGGCATAACTTTATCTTATGTATTTGCATTTATCCTATATTTGCACATATGATAAAGTCCTTAGATCATTATTAGCTATGAGACATGGTTGCGCATATGATGGCAATCATGGAACATGTCTTTAAAGTTGTGATCTTAAATAAGTTCCAAGTCGATGGGTGTTTTGAGACAGGACGTCGAATAACTCGGTAAGACTTGTACATATGATGTATGCTCTTCGGATGAGAATGTTGCATTCCATCAACATTAGCGTGTGGACGCGAATGCATATATGCGGGTGCTTGTTGGAGAACAAGTTCACTGAACATGGCCCGATGAAAATTCTTAACTGGAAGTTTTAACTGTCGAATAAGAATTTTGATGTTGCAATAGTACATGACTGATCCTCTGACTTGAGACACGATAGTAATCTTGTGCATGTTGTGCTTTACTTTAATTTATCCTTTGATTGCTGGACAATCATAAAAGGGATATTTTGGGTACTGTATTAATATTTATGGAGGTTTATCTGTGGTCAACAAAGAATTCGACACTTATGTGGATAAGTGAATTTCCTATGTTTTTCATAGTTTGTGATTCAAAGACCTTGGCCAAGGCAGGATGAATACGGATTCATAAACGAATCACTAAACTTGAAATGAATTTATAGTTATTAAATCAATTGAGTTTCGACTTATAAATCCATGCCCAAGATTTAATCGGGAAATCAGTTGTCCAAAGGATTTTACATATATGCACTTGTAATTGAAAAGGTTTACTCGCTATCTCACTTAACACTAGATGATCATGCTACTTGCTAGGTGTTACCATGATTTGTGGGTTCTTGAAATTAAGGAGTTAATTTCAAGAATATAAATTAATCAGATTAATTTAAATTACAAACAAGTTGTAAACCCACTACTAGTGTTAATCGTGAACCTAAAAGGGTCACACCAAATTTTGGATGATGACAATTTTGAAATTGGTATTTCGAATAGTTCGATTAATTGACAAGTCTTAATTAAATAATTTGATTATTTAATTAAAATCTAATTTTGATTAGATGTCAATTAAAGGAATAAAATAAATTAATCAATTAGATTGATTAATTAGACTTTGAATATTAATTAAGTAATTCTTAGAATTACTAAATTAATAGTTGGATTTTAAAGTTGGACTTTAAAATTCAAATCCAAATATTAATATGATTATATATTAAAAGCCTACATAAAAGAGGAGATTTTATTTTATATGGGAGATAATATTTTGACCAATTAATTTTGAAAGTTAGTTTCATAAATTATGTATCATTATATTTAATTAATCTTTAATTTAGATTAAAGATTAAAATTTAAAATTAAATAAATAATAATTGTTATTATCATTTAATATGGTAGATGAGAGTTGTTAAATATTCCAACAACTATCAAACATCACCATTATAATTATAATATTTTTATTATTATTTATTCTTTAATTAAGATTAAAGAATTAATAAAAAAAATATTAGTTGGGGGCGGCCAACTAAGTAGCCACCCCATGTGAGAATTAGTCCTGGTGTGAGAACCGTGAGAACCTTTTCTTATGCTATTTTTAATTGTGTATGATGCTATTTTTCATATTAGATGATGCTATTATTTTTACAAGTGCTACCAGAAATTGTGTTGCTATTTTAAATAAAATTCATCCTAGTTAAAAACAGCATCAAACACAATTAATCATAGCACTTCGCCCCAATAAAAATAGCGGTTCTCACGGTTCTCACATTAAGACTTGGTTCTCATTTGAACCACATCATATATATATACACATATATATATATATATATATATATATATATATANAATACCAACTCTCCCATTAGAGTTTTGCAAAATTGAGCAATTATGCTCTCGGCATTTGCGAAAGAAAAAAAAAAAATCTCCTCTCAATTTAATTCCTTATACCAATTCAATTCCAGAAAATTTCTACTAGCGAAGAAATTATTCTCCGAGTCGGAATCCAAATGGGTGGACTCGATTAGAGGGGAGACGCTTGGATCCCTTATGGAGTAAGAAGACGGTGATAGCCACATAACCGGAAATTGATTTCCTCTTCATCGTCGCTATTTGAAGAAAATTAAAGGTAATTTTCGAAATTCTTTACAAATCAAAATTCGTATTTTTATGTGATTTTAAAAGATGCCGATCATTTTATTCGCTATATATACTTACGGATTAATTATTTATTTGATAAATAAAAATTATATTGTATAATTTCCGCTGCGATTTTAATCCGTACAGTATAGAGAACCCAACAGGCTGCCCATTCGAAGACTCAACCGTTGCGACGTCCCACGCGGGACCCATATTACTGCAAAAATAAGTCTTCGTCACCGAAGGCTCTTCATAAAAAATTGGCGGACCGTCGTAGATATCGTACGTGTCGGGCTCAAAATTCAGGGAATCTATAAACTCGAAGTCAAAGCCTGTTTGTGGCTGTTCAGGCCCAAAATAAGGATTAAATCCATCCTTCTCCTGAGCCCAATAAATTGAATTGGGCGCAGGCCCAAAAACGACATCACCCTCACAAGCTCAAAAAATGCTTTTGTGAGGCCCAGAAGTGCAACTGGAGTCATCTCTTTCACACGCCAAAATCCGCCTCCATGTACGAAACTACCTCCAGCCCGCCGCTGCTCGCGAACTCGGGCTGACCTGTGGTTTTGTCTTCTCGCCATGGTGGTCGATCTGCCAACGGGTTAGCCGACCAGGTAAAGTCACCATCCTTGATGCCGTTCAGAGGTGGCGGGGATCGCTGCCGGGGCGCCCCGACATGGCTGCGTCCCCCACAACCGCCTCTGTCTCCCCCGTGAAAGCCACGGCCCACAGCCCCATCGTGGTTCGTCTGCAATTCCGAAACAATCACGTTGTTAAGCGTCAAATGCACATCCTCGATCCTGTCGAAAGATCGGCAAACCAATCCGTGAAACGCACGTCCAATTATTCAAATCGGTAGTCGATCTGTTGAAACCGATCGTTGAAGGTTGCGTCACGTCGTTTGTCTGCGGCATCTTCTCGTCCCGGCGACATCGCGAATCGTACTGACTGCTGATACCAACTGATGTAGGGAAGCGTACGAGTGAGACCATAAACGAGATACTCTCTCTGATAAAACTTACAAACCTCACCAATATCTTATTTAATTTCAATAATCAACTGACCATCACAAAGCCTAAGTTCCTTTAAATAAAGTCATCAAATAATACCCTAGCTTATTCCCTAAGCTATTAATTATTAAATAATATTAATTGCTATAATAATAAGAATACTAATAATAATAATAATAATAATAATAATAATAATAATAATAATAATTAGCCTACACCAGAAATGTTAATGATGATGATGATGGTTATGATAGAGAGATTATGGAATTTATTGAAATTCTGAAAGTAATGAGACTGTTGCTGGTTCTTGAATTAAAATGCGATCAAACTGATAAATGGCTGCGTTAGTGTCTTCAAGAACTTCAATTGAATAGAAAAAGGTGTGTTTGGTTTACATTCGTAGAAATGTGGTTTTTCGACTAGTTTGATATTGGAGATCATTCACTTTTCTCTGCATCCTTATCACGTGTTCTATGTTTGCCTGCCTTGCTGACTTTGCGCCAGAACTTGCATTTTTCGCCAAAAAATTTATGCCAAGCACAAATTATTTTGCAGAATTATTATGTTGGAAGAAAATGGTGTTCATGTGTAGAGTGGATTAATAGATGTTTTTGTCTTAAGGCTTTTGTAGCTTAATTATTCTTTTTTCTATCGTCTTATCCCAACCAATTTTGGTTTCATTTAATCAATATAGAATTTGCAACAGAAACATCGATATAGCCAGTTCAAAATGTAACCACAATCTGCAAGTATTATATATATACTTGTTTGTTGATGTTAAATCAGTTACTAATCAGCCGGTAATGAAAAATTAAAGATAGCATTGCAACTTAATAAAATGTATCACTTTCTAATTCTATGTTCTCTTTCCTCTCTTATATCTCCCTCATAACTGCAGATGGCCATTAACGGCATGTGGCAAAAACTTATTTGCTTGTGTTCTCACATTTTGGTCCGTAATAGTTGTGTTTTGATTTTGGATATCGCTAGTCTGCAAATATGAGGACAGAGAGGCAAGGTTCTAAAGCCAGGAATTATGTTGGAGGCTTACTGAACTTGTTCGATTGGAATGCAAAGTCACGAAAGAAGTTATCGAGCAAGGCCGAATTACCTGGTATGACAAACGTATTCCTTGAAATAGCTTGTAATAACTTCCTTAGTGAAAAAAAATGCAGAGCTTTTAGTGTGTTATGTGTTTACTGAGTTACTGAAAAGACTAAAACTCATAGTGGAAGGATTTATAATGTTGCGAGTAGAAGCTAAATTTGAATAAATATATTAATGTTGGTGTTGTGAAAGCGACTTGTTTGCGCTTAAGAGCCAAGTATCACCCGCTTTACTTTGAAGATTCTGACTACAAATGCAAACAAAGAACCAGAAGTTGACCTTTCAAATTATTAAAGAAACCAAAGCTGCCTTTTTTCAGCCAACAACTAATCTCACTTTCTTTAATCTTTAGCAAACTCTCCTTATATAGTGGAGTTTTTCATCACGATGGTACAACACTCAGAAACTATTTTTATTTTTCTGAACTTTTAGTTAAAACAGCTACTGTTGTACTCAGGAGTCACTTGTCTAATTTGCTGTTCCTTAAACAAGATTGTTTTCACCTAATTTTGGTACAGAAATTCAAGCAGAAAAAAAGATTTGATGGGAATATGCCTACGACACGGCTTCATATGGTAAGCCCATACAAACAAACTAAATGATCAATCCCCTTCAAATCATAAACTATACATTTTTCTTCTCTTCCCATCTCTAGCTTGACGAAGACGAATTTACAGCTGGTTCGAGCGTGAAAGGTAGCAGTAACTACAGTTGTGCCTCATCATTAACTGAAGCTGATTTTTACACGAGCAAGGCCCCTAACGTTGTTGCTCGACTCATTGGATTAGATTCTTTACCGAAATCAAGCTTTCTCGACCCCAACTCAACTCCACTTTCCAACTGCCGGTCTTTTGCGAGTCGTTCCCATTACAAATCTAAAAGTCTCGATTTTTCACAAGATTTGGAGTTCAAATGTGAAAGTTTTGCAAAAGGGTCGACTGAAAAATTCTGCACCGAAATTATGCCGCCAAGATCGGCTAAGTCTCCTGTTAGAAATTCGAGTCTTAGGTCGCCAAATAATGCCACTCACTTAATGGAAGCAGCTGCTATGACTATCAAGCCGGGGCCTAAGGCTAGGGAAAAGATGAAAATGGCCCAAAGAGTAAGGGAATTGAAAGAGAAGGTCCAAGCTGTGAAAAAACATCCAAAAGTGAATTTAGACGCTCAGTCATTAGAAGCTGGGATGGTTCAGTGGATTATTCGGTGGCAATTGATGCGAAAAATAAAGGGAAGTCGGTTTCGCTTGCGTTACGAGCTAAGGCCAATGTACAAAAAAGAGCATTTGTCGGCCAGAAAGAAAGGAGTGAGTCACGTACGACGAACAGGGCGTTGACCAGTCAATCACAAGCACAAAAGAGTACTACACTTAAGAAACCATCTTCACAGAAAGGCACGAGCGTGCTTCGCCAAAACAATCAGAAGCACAATTGCCCTGCCGATAGCAAAAGGGCGCCACCTTTGAAACCCAGATCTCAAGGCGGGAAAAAGGTGCCAATCGAAGAATTTACTTCGAGCAGGCAAAGGAATTCCTCTAAGCCACCATCAGAAGATGGAGATGACAAGAAACGTGTGAGGCCTCGTAGCTCAGCTGGAGTTGTTAAAAACAAACGATCTTTTGATGGTAATATCCGCTCAGAAAAAAAAAGAGCCGAAAGGTAAATATGGAAATCTCTTAGACTCTGGTGGTGCTATGGATGTTGTTTCTTTTACTTTCAGTTCTCCAGTTGCAAGGCAATTAGAAGCTGGTTCAGTGGGGTCCACAAATTATCCGAGTAAACAAATATTGCTCGATCTAGGCGGCATGGATGGTCAAAAAAAGTTTTTGCCACTTGGACAAAGTGTTGACGATATACTAATGCACACTTTCTTGGAGGGGAGACTGAAGGTATTGACTCGGAAAGAGTTTGCTCAACAGAAAACCAAAGATGGAGTTTGGATAGATAATCTTGAAGGCCAACCGAGCTCAAGTCTTTTACAAGATGGCCATTCTTGTTCTAATGGATTTGTTACTGGTCAAAAGTGGCAGGTATATATATATACAGATATATATTTTTTAAATTTATCGTTTTCATTTTTTTTTTCCCTCATGTTTCTCAATCATGTGTTTTCCTGGGTACTGAACACAATTTGTGGTGTTCTCGGATTAAAGTTATGTACGGTTCTTCATAAACATTTCCCTTTTTTTTGTAGTGAAAACTGTTAACCATATGTCAAAAGCATAATCGAAAACCATTAATGTGAAACTTCTCCATTTCATTGGATTTTGGTAAGAATCTTTCACTGTTTTTGTGAATGATAATCAAAATCATTTGGTGCTATCAGGTTAAAAATGTAGACATGCATGATCAAAGGACCATTTTTGGAGAGAGAACTTTACTTGATAATCGGCTTCCAAGTCCTGTTTCTGTTTTTGACCATATTTCCATTACAGAAAGTTGCAACTCCTCCGAAAACACAGACAGTAGTAGCACGAGAGGTAAAAGATGTCTTTTAAGTTTTAACTTTCTTATTTCATGCACATGCAACAAATTGCATCAATAAAATTTTGGAAAAAAAAAANCATCATTTGGTCATAAAAATGCCAACTTCTGCTTCTGAGTTCTAATTATTTATGATTTAATTTAGTTGGGTTTCACTTTGAGTACGAATAAAAGCACTTCATACAAATTTTTTCATCAATCACTCTTATGCTTCTATTTGCCAAAACACCACCTCCTTCGGATTCTCGTCTACTTTCCCACTTTTAGAACTAGTAAAGTGCACGTGCGATGCACGTGAGAAAAATTGGGTTGTATTGTGATTTTTTCTTCCGGATAATGAAGTTCGTGTTGTTGTTCCGAGTTGCATAGTTTTGCACAATATCATTTGCAATACCTTTTATATTTTCTTCTTGCCATTTTCTATGTATATTGAATTATATTTAGTGGGAATTTGAAGATATTGAAATAATATATGAAATTACTAATACATAAATATTCGAAAGAGAATGGTTTCTAAATTAAATTAAAAGTCAAATAACTTATTATGCAAAAAAAAAAAAATTGTCTATAATAGAGAATTAACTAAATAAGAATCTAATAAGAATTATTGTTCTTTCAGTTCTTCTCCTTCTTTATGTTGACGATTGGAGATGGTTTCCTTCCTTTTGCTTTAGTATTTTTTCTTGCACATTTCTTCTTAAGACTACTAAGTTTCTCGTGATCTTCAACTTCAATAATGCAATTATTTTCATCTTCTATTATTTTGTTGATGGTTCACTTCTTTCTGCTCTTGGTCCTTTTTGACGATTTGTCTTCATCCAGATCATCACGGCTGTCTAGAAAAATTATTTGGTTATTATTCATTTCCTCATCATGTGTAGTTTGCGGCTTTGCAATTGCTTCTGTCATCGCATTGAATTCTCATGTTGAGTTGAACGACTTATCATCGATTGGAATTAGGAATTGAAATTCAGTTGTTGACTGTAAGCTCAGCCCTTTGTAATATCCAGATAATTATTCCCCCGAATGATCATCGGAAAATAAGTCTTTTTAATAAATATTGTACTTGACGATTCATGTGAATTTGAAAATAAGAATATATTTGACCTGCTCAATTGATATGCGATAATCATTAATAGGACATCCAATGTACACCATTGCGGTATCCTCAAATAAATTTATAGTCGCATTTTGGTTATTTCCCATGACGTTTAGGACCAACCTATATCTGCGATGATTGTATATTTTCTTGTAAATCTTTTTCTAAACATAAAAATATTAGACGTGGTGTTTTTGTGATGTTTAATATCTTGGAGTTGGTTCCACGACTTTGCTGTTACACTTTTTGCATGACTTGCTGTCGTCGTTCTTCTCAATTGCAGCGGCACAATTTTTACATGATCCACACCACAAAGATGATTTATTCATGACCTTATCCACATATCCTTTGAAAGAATATAATTTTTCCTGTGATGAAATGAAAAGTATAATGAAGGTTGTATAAAGGTTAGATACGTGAAATAAAATACCATACTTATATTTTGTCTAATCATACGGCGGAGTTTGAGGAGAAAGACTGCTGTGAACAAGCATATTAAAGGTATTATCAAGTAAGTGTAGACTATTTATATAATATGATACAATTATATCTATCATTATATAAAAAGAATAACTTTTTTATAAATTTAGAAACATTTTCCCGCCAAAATCATTAAATATCCTACATATAGTAATTGTTGGACAAATCTGAATAGGCAAACAAATCGGCTCATTAATTTAATTGTGTAAAGATTTGTTTCTTTTTTTCCTGTTTTTTAGTTTATCAAAACGTTGTTTGACAATAAATATTTGTTTTTCTTTTTCCTATTTTTAGTATAAATTTAAACGAGATTATCTCTTCTGTTACAAAATCCCATTGCATCTCTCACGTTATCTATACAGATTTGAAAAAATAAAATAAAATAGAAACCAATTCATAATTACTATTATAAATCCATTATCTTTTAAAAAGGAAAAATAAAATAAAATAGAAACCAATTCATAATTACAACTAGAAATCCATTATTGGTCTAATTACTTATATTTTTACAAATATTATAAGCTAACCATACAAAAAAGTATAATAATAATTTTGAAATGTTGTGTAATCAAATTTTTTTATATTCTCTTATACAAAATAATTTTACATTGTTTGACCCCGAATCTTTAATTTATAATTATTAAGTATTGTTTATCCTCCTCTTTAATTTATAATTATTTTTTTTCTTCCTCTTTTAAAATATGATCAATTGTAGTTTCCACTTCCGCCATTGAGTGACTCAAACTCGAGGTCTATTTATAATATTGTTAATTTAATATTGTTCCCGTGCATTGCACGGGGTACACACTAGTTAAGTGTAAAATTTTATCACGCGAAGCAAAATCCTGCAGCACCAATTGCAGATATGCCTTTACTCAGTGGCGGACCTAGGCGGGGGCCCGTAGGGCACGGGCCCCTGTGCAATTTTTTTTAAAAAAATAGTACATATATAATTATATTGTAAAATAATTATAATTTTTTTTTTAAAATTTAAGTTGTTTGCATTATTTATTTATATTATGTTGTAGGCAACATATATAAATAAGTTACATCGATTTTCCACAAAAGTCAACATTGATTTTGATACATATTGAATTTTAGGTGGTTTTAAATTATCAAATATATTTAAAATTAGCTATTAAATTGTGTTTGTCATTAATTTTTTAACTAATAAAATTATTTCCTTTATTATAAAGAAGTCCACAAATGCTGATGTTGTAAGAATATCCAATGCAAAAGAAAAAAAAAATTGGTATTAAAAAATATTATATTTGTGCCCCCTGCCTTTACTCTTCAGAGCTTCAATAACAGCTTTAGCATCCTCAAAGGCTTTAGCCTGATGAGGAGAGTATGAACACAAAGTTGCAATAAATAAACTATAACCTTGATGTCAAGTCCAGTCACAAATTTGTTCCATCTTTCAGAATTACAAGTATCCCAATAACATTTATTTCCTTCTTGCATATTGCGTTTCAAGAGAAGGAATTTTAACAGGTAATAAAAAACCTCAAAATGGAGTTTGTAACAATAGAGTGAGATATATCCAATTATTTATTCTACTTGTTTATCTAATTTATCTTATCAAGTTTGTTTTAGTTGAACAAAATTTGATGTTAAGTCACAACTTCGACATCCTTCATCTTTTGTTTCATCGATATTTCAAGCAAATTCATAGGCTTGTCATATTTTTGCAACCTAATAAATAAAACGTAGACACAGAAGGTCTTGTTATTTTGGATTATATTGCATTGTATTACATCTACTTCCCTGAACTTAGAGTATACCATTGGCGAAATTGCTTGTTTTCTTCACAAGACGCGCTGATTTCAAGAATAGATGCGATGTGTGTTTACAATTGCATTTGACCTTATGATATAAAAGTGAACAATATTAGAATAGAAAGTCCAGTTGTTTCACCAATAAAAAACAATATAATATAAATCCCAATTCTCAAAATTAATTATTTTTAATATTTATTAATAAAATATTTTATGTTTTACCGTTGTATATCTTTAGTGTTGTTAGCTTACTAAACGTTATGAATAGCCATTGTGCAACCATATCATGTAGAGCAGATCCTTCATTTTGTGTCATATCATTCCATAAAGAGACTTAATATACATTTTTATTGAAGTCTGTCAATTAACTACAATAAACTTATTAAATAAACTAACTATTATAAACACGACTATAAACACTAAATTACTACAATATAATTTTTATATTCGTAATTAATTAAAAATCTAAATAGATAATTATAATACTATTTTTTTTTTACATTGTACTGTTCTTGGATTATTTATTGTAGTATTATATTTTAACATGTAAATATAAGTCTAAAATGATTGAAATTGTGTTATTTAACGTAGAGAATTCATATGCATTCCATCTCAATATGATTACACAGTTACGTCATGCGTTAAAAACCAATGCACTATATTACAGTAAAAGAAGCTATATACGGATCAAGGTTAGAGTTTTGTGTGGAAGCACATGGCATAACCGGTCCTTTTAAATATCTAAGATCTAAATATTCAAATAATGCATGTGAAAAAATTGAAAGTAAGCATTAAATTAAACTGTGTACTTACATTTTTGTCGATCATTACATCTTTTGCATCCGAATTGAAGCGTTTTTTCCACAATGGACATCCGACCCTAATCGTAGAGGTTTCAATTGGATCGTGAATGTATTTTGCCCAATCTCTAAAAGATTTACTGCAGTATTCGACTTATATGTTTGATCCACGCATGATATTATTAATAATACATGTTAGAGATAAAAGTCTATGTAATGTAACTAAAAATTGTATAGAGTAATTTGACTTGCAAATGGTGATCTTGCAATGGGAGGCCTTACAAAAACGATGAGCTTTCTCCAGATCTCGAAATAGTGAAGTAAACATATGCACGTAAAAGTTATAAATAATCTATGTTGTATGTAGTTAATGATATGAAGGTTTAATAAGTATTAGTGTTTGATTAGAATTGTGTATACTTAAAGTTAAAAGTCTTTATATTTATTATATGAATTTAACTAATAAGGATTTCACATCAAAAAAGATTTCTAACTCTCTGAAGATGATAAGTTTATACATACTCAAAAATAATGTTAGACATCCTATAATCAAGAATAATCATAAAATAAGTCTTGTTACAAGACACGTTACTTTGATTTATTTACTGTGGATTTCCTTTGGATATGATTAAGGTTAACTTGGCTGATTGTAACTTAATTACCATTAACTAATTTTAATAGTCAAAGATTGTATAAATTAAGATTGAGAACAACTTTTTGTACCAAAAAAAAAGATTGAGAACAACTTTGTGTTAAGTACGAAAACTTTGGGTGGTTAATTGGTACGACTTGATGGATATATGATATCATTACTTTATATAACTTCAATTTATATTCTGAAATATTTTGGGAGGATTATGTACGTGAAAGAAAAATAAGTTGGTGATACTTCCAAACATGATTAATTAAATACAGAAATATATTTATATTTTTAAATATTTTTCTAATATAATATATTTTTAATACAAACATATATTTATGTCTTATAACTGTATTTATACTTAATATATTTATATATATTATATAAATAAAATCTTATAATCTATATTGGTAAGACAAAACACTCCGACCGGCTTGAAATCACCTTGCCTCCTTCTTTCTCGCCGGTAGAACGCCGCGTTTCCTGCACAGAACTCTCACACCGGAGGGGTTTTCCGGTGAAGAGCCTCCGATGCTGAAGTCAGTATATGTTTGCTCAATTCTCCAAAGTAAAGAATGGATAAATCGTAAGTCACAAGAAAAGACCCACTCCTATATATATAGGAATGAGATACCTGCCCTAGGAGCTGCCCGGATTTTGGTGAGCTGTCCTACCCGCGTTGCCCATCCGTACACACACAGTGTGTGTGTTGTCAGAGATGTCAGAGGTGGCTGTTGCCACTATCGCTCTGCACCAATGTATCTTCGCCACGTGTCCCTCTGAGCTTGAGGGAAATTATTCCTCTGCGCAGGCCGTTGGGATCTTCTAATGTCACCCACGCGCCTTTTCGCGTCCAAGCCACGCTCTCGACTGCTCTGTACCTGCTGCGTGCTCGATCTGATCGAGCCCCCTATTGCTGGTCGATCCTCGACCAGCTCTGCTATTCTGCTCGATCTCTTCCCTTTTGGTCGATCATCCCTCCATCAATGTGGTTTTTTCCACTTCAGGCTTATTCGACCCGTACGATGAACCGGTCTGCTACTTAGTCAGATGATATCCCATATCATATATAATATATTAAAATTTATATCATTATAATTAATGAATGGATTATTCGATAGTTTCTAATCAAACATGTTCATATTCTAATTTGGATTCACATAAATTTCGAATACTAAATAGTAAATACCATTCTTATTGAAATTCGTGTTCAAGTTTTTACTATTACCAATCACGAACACTCAATCACTTTTTTTATTTTTTTTATTTTTGATTTGTTTACAACTATACCCCTGCAATGTATTATGATACAAATTTAGTCAAGTTGCACAAATCATTAATGAAGCTTATTTTAACTTTAGTTTTGACTCAATAACATTAGCTTCTAAATTACATCTGAGCTCAACCTAATTTTGTTGAATTGAGTTTGAATTAACACTGATTAATCCAAAAATCAATCTCAAAAAACTTCCAGCTGCAAGAATTCTCAGTTACATCTTCATATTGTAACTCAAAAGAATTTGAATAAAGTACAAAGATTTAAAAAAAAGGGCCTATCAATGACAATAAATCGGTTGCAGCTACAAAAACCTACTCTAAAACATGGGAAACTTCACAGTATAGTAGTAGACATCTGAGCCTCTTCCTCTATAGACATGAACTGAGCCTCGAAAGCCGGTCCTAATTTTGAGCTGGTGAAATTTGCTTTTTTGACCTGTTGATCTTGATATTGAGGGTGAATTTGTTGATGTTGGTCGATAAACGATTGGCGAAGTAACTGCTACTGTAAAAATTGACCTTCAGAGAATGCTCTTAATGCTCTTGATGAAGGTTTGATGGGGTTGGGGCTGCTGTAGCATTGGATTCGCCATTAATGAGGATGAAATGTTTGGAATGTTTTGTTGGAATTGAAGGAGTTTGGAGGGGTTCAAATCATTCACCACGAAATCAATCAACATGTACATGAATTAACACTTGTATTGTAATAGCACAGTCAAATGAAAAAAGATACATGTCATTATCATAACATATTTTAAGTGAATTGCAAAATCAAAGAAGCATAATGAAATACATACCAATAGAAATAGTCTGATTACACCTAGCATATCTGCAAAAGACAATGANAAAAAAAAAAAAAAAATCAACAACAATCAATAATAAAAGAACTCATGAAAAGGTTATTAGTCAAACTCTGAAGTCCATCTGCTGAAAATTTGTACTCCAGTTTACCATTCATATAGCTTCAACCTCAAACAACAAAATTTGAGATCAATAAAATCAAAATAGTTACAATGCTATGAGTTTTCTTTAACCAAACAATTTGACATAATATTGCTCGATCACTAAGAACAATATCAGTGACTCAATATAAACTGAAAGGCAGTTTCTAAGGGTGCACAATTGGACCTAGCTAAATAAACATGAATCAATAAAAAGTTACAATATTCATCATTCTCACTTCTTTTCTCAGCAATTTTTCAATACAGTTTTTAGCAATCATAAATAACTTCATATCATGAATTTAAAATTCATTAAGAAACTTACCAGGCTCGTGATACCTGTCGGAACGCCTTCTGGACACCATTTCATGCATCTCCAATTCTCCATCTCCCACCCACAGCCTGTATAAAATAAACCTTAATTAACTGGTAAATCCATGGGACAATTCCATATATATATTATTCATATGTTACAATGTTCCCCACAAGCGTGAAATTTGTATTTATGAGAGACTTTCATCAATATAGCCATGTCCTGTATGAAAATAATATTAATAAATTATTAACAATCTACAAAAGATATAATATCATAATACACTGGTGGTATCAGGCCTTGGTACACAAATGTGGAGATGCACGGCCAATTAATACCCAATCATGTTGATGCTTTCAGTTTAATCATCTACTTTTTGCCAATTAATACCCAACAGGCACCCAATCCTGTTGATGCTTTCAGTTTAATAAACTTTTGACAATTAAATAATCCGCTAAATTTGCTGAGAATACAATTTTCTTCTGAAAAAAAAAAAAAAACCTTTCAGTTTAATAGTAGTTGATTATTTCATCCGCCTAAACTATAATTAGTTAGAAGAAGCTGGATAAAATGGCCAAGTAAAAATCAATGAACAAACATTTTAGTTTCAAGAGAAAGAGCCTAAAACTTACGGAATTTCAGAAGCTTCCCATCAAAGGTCAGTCTCGAACTTTTGTTTCAAGAAAGTCGGGCGGTTGAGTCGAGCCGTGCCGATTTCTCGATCGATCGACGGAGGACGCGTTGATGATTCCACGATAATTCGTACAGAGGTCGCGTGAACAGGTCGCGCGAATGATTTACCGGAATTTTTTATTCCAAGATAATTCGTACGGATGTCGCGTGAAGAGGTCTTGGGGCTGGTCTTCTTTTTTGTTCTCAATCGCTATTCACCGCCCCCCTTTTACTAGTCACCGCCCCCCCCCAATTACTCTTTTGCCCTTAACCCTTTTTTTGATTTCATCTCTCTAAACTTTCTATCTCTCTAAACTTCCGAACTTCAACGAACGATTCGAGCGTCAAAAAAAATCCAAAAAAATGTCGAAAAAATTCTACGGCCTCGGCAAAGGATTCTTCTCCAACAAGGTAATTTTTTTTTTTTTTTTTTCGCCGGAAGTATTTTTAAAAAATTTTTTTTTGAACCTGCCGAACCGGCCGGCCGTCGGTTCCGGACGGACCACAGGTTGTCCGGTCGGCCGAACCGGCCGGCTTTTGGTCCGTCCGGAACCGACGGCCGGACGGACCCCGGCCGGTCGCGAGCCGGCCGGACAAAAATCAATTTTTTTTTTTTTTTTTTTTTT
>BKCP01004483.1:765947-790553 GCA_008636005.1 Striga asiatica | reverse complement strand
GACCGGTTCCGACCGGCCGTCGTTTCCGGACGGCTTTCTTGCCGTCCGGCCGGCCGGTTCGGACAGCAACGGTCCGTCCGGCCGTGCTTTCCGGCCGGTATTACTTGTCGTCCGGCCGGCCGGTCCGGACGGCTTTTAGTCCGTCCGGTTCCGGCGTCCGGACGGCTTTTAGCCCGTCCGGAACCGGCGACCGTACACGTATTTTTTCGTACCTCCGAATTTGACGACATTTCACCGTACACTTTCCTCTGAGATGTTTAGAAAAAATGAGAAGGGCAAAATTGTCCAAGGGGGGCGGTGACTAGTAAAATGGGGGGCGGTGAATAACAACACCCTTTTTGTTTTGGATACAGAGATCGCGTGAAGAGTTGTTGGGGGCTGGTCTTTCTTTGGGTATTATTAAATTACAAAATTGTCATTATAAAGATGACAAAATAAGGTTATTTTAGGCATATTATATTTTTACAGATTAATTGGTACTTTTATAATAGTATAGATAGATATAGATTTACAGATTCATTGGTACTTTTATAACAGTATAGATGGATAGATATAGATAGATATAGATACGAAAAAAACAGTACCTTTAAATTAAATGCACAAGATTTCATCAACAGTCCTTAACTTCTACAAATTTACAGGTGGCAAGCAGTATTCGTCCATTCAATTTCAAGAAGCTAATTTATCAGACTCAGCTTCTTCTACTTCGAAAGCATCCAAAACGGGAAGTGTCGCCTTAAATTCACCTTACCATAATAATAAACCAAGAAATTTGGAACTATTGTACATAAAGAAGCTACTAAGAAATATCGAACCTATGTTGAAGGACTACACACTCGGCAAAACTAGTGAGATCATAAAGCTTCGTGTTTTCAAACAACTCGAAACTCGAGAAGAAGGGCATTCGCATGGTGTTGTAAGTATTCCAAGATTAGATCGAAGGCTTATGTTTGACTGCGTGAACGAGTGCTTGGACTTGAGGTGCAGACAATTTGCAAAGGGAGGATATAAATTATGGGCCAAGGGTACGCTTGTTGTTAAAAGAAATGAAGTGTTGGCTGAAAATGTGTACAAAGATATTTCTTGTTGCGGTTCAATGGTAAAAGGAAACGAGATAAAACATAGGATAAAGAGAAGATGGATGGAACATATGAATAGAAAGAAGCTTTTTCATTTTTCAATGCAATAATGTTCTATCTTCTGTATTCTCAGATCTGCATTTCTTTACACTCAAGCTAATGAATATGTACAAGCTGCTGCTACATCTAACTGAGAGCTAAAGGTAAAGGGACACGTGTACGGTTCATATTTCCTAGGGTTTGTGCATTGTCATGCATTCCACTTTTCCACGTGGGATTCCTTTTTGCTGCTGCATGGACTGTTTTGTCTTCTTCATCATAAGTGACATGGCAAGGATGGTTAGCTCTTTTAATAGCCCCCTTCAATTCTATGCATCATTTTGAAGTAACCATTAATTTGTTTCTTAGCCATGCATAGAATTGCCCTGAAAGAGCTTTTGTAAAGATTTCTGCAACTTGCTCCACAGCTGGAATATGCTGGACTGTTATCACCTTATTCTCCACCTTTTCCCTAATGAAATGAAGATCAAGTTCTAGGTGTTTTGTCCTTGAATGGTTGACAGGATTTCCAGTAAGGCATACTGCACCCCTGTTATCAACCCACACTACACTTGTTTTTCTGAAACTGATTTTCAATTCATTGAGAAGAGAATGCATCCACATGATTTCACAAGTTACTTGAGCTGCACTTCTGTATTCTGCTTCTGTGGTGGATCTAGATACCACTGCCTGTTTCTTAGAGCTCCAAGAAATGAGATTCTTCCCCATGTAAACACACATACCACTAGTGGACCTTCTGTCATCTACATCTGAACCCCAGTCAGCATCTGAAAAGCCTGTGATCTCAAAATCTTTACACTTATCTATTCTCAGGCCATAGTCTTTTGTCCCTGCAAGGTACCTGAGAATTCTTTTCACTGCCTTCCAATGTTTATCTAATGGAGAGTGCATAAACTGACAGGCTTTGTTAACACTAAATGACACATCTGGTCTTGTAAGGGTCACATACTGGAGTGCCCCAACTATTTGTCTATAAAGCTGGCCATTGTGCATAGGTTGACCATCTGATTTTGATAGAGGTGGATGGCTAACCATTGGAGTATTAATACCCTTTGCCCCCTTCATTCCAGCTCTATCAAGAATCTCATCAATGTATTTGGATTGATCCAAAAGAAGGCTTGTTGAGGTATGAGATACTTGAATACCCAAGAAAAAATGTAAAGGACCAAGATCTTTCAGTGAAAAGAGACTGGAAAGGGATTGGATGGTAGACTGAATTAGATGTGGATGACTGCCAGTAATGAGAATGTCATCTACATATGCCAATATGAATAGTGAGCTGCCTTGAGAGTGTTTATAATAGAGAGAGGTGTCAGCTTTAGAAGAAATGAAACCCAGATTCAAGAAATGGATGCTAATTTAGATGACCAAGCCCTTGAGGCCTGTTTCAAGCCATAGAGAGATTTATTGAGCTTGCATACAAGGCCCTTTGTAGCAGTGGATTCAAAACCTGGTGGCTGAGACATATAAATGTCAGTGTCAAGAGTACCATTCAAGAAGGCATTGTCCACATCTATCTGGTGAATATTCCAACCAAGAGAGACAGCTATGGATAAGATGATTCTTATGGTAGTATGTTTGACAACAGAGCTAAATGTTTCTGTGTAGTCTATGCCAGGACATTGTGTGAAGCCTCGAGCTACTAACCTGGCTTTGTGTCTGGCAATGCTGCCATCTGGGTTTGTTTTAAGCTTGTAAACCCACTTACTACCAATGATGTTATGATGGGGTGGTGGAGGAACTAAAGTCCATGTATTATTTTTCAGTAAGGCATGAAGCTCTTGTTGCATGGCAGCATACCAAGATGGGGAGAGAAGTGCTTCCTCAAGTGTAGATGGTTCTGTGGAAGAAGAATCAGGGATAACTGAAGATGTGAGCACCCTTGGTTTGAAAATGCCTGCTTTGGACCTTGTGACCATGTGGTGGGAACCTGTAGCAGGGTTAGAGGCATTGCATTGCTCCAAAGGTAGGTCTATGTATATTTGCCCAATAGGAATAGATGTGTTAGATGACTGAGTAGAGTGAGATGCAGAGGAAGAAGATGAATGATGTCTGTGAGAAGAAGATAGTTGTGGCTGAATAATGGGTGTGGTGGGAGGTGTATTTGGATTTGTGTGAATGACAGGACCAGGTGATTGAGGAGAATTTGGGACAGATGGATAAACATGAGGAACATCATTAGGGTGTATAAAAGGTGGATTAGGAAAGAATGATGGAGGACAAGATTGAGGTGTAGAAGTTGAAGATGAATCTGCAGAAACAGCTGCAAGAGGGAAAATATGTTCATAAAAAAGGACATGTCTGGAAATGATGATTCTTTTATCAGGGAGTAAAACCTTGTATCCTTTGTGATGGGGACTATACCCAATGAAAATTGAACCAAGACTTTTAGGTTGAAGTTTATGTTTATTATATGGCTTGAGAAGAGGGTAACATAAACAACCAAAAGCTTTCAGTTTATGGTAATCAATTTCTTGGTGATGTAAAGACTGAAAAGGAGAAGTGTAGTGTAGGACTTTGTTGGGTGTCCTATTGATGAGATAAACACCACTAGAGAAAGCTTCATCCCAAAATGAGAATGGTAATTTAGATTGAAAAAGAAGAGAAAGGCCCACTTGAACCACATGCCTGTGGTTTCTCTCAGCCAAGCTATTTTGTTCAGGTGTGTAAGGGCATGAGATGTGAGAAGTGATCCCTTTTTGGGCAAAAACAGGTTTGAGAGCTAGAAACTCCCCTCCTCCATCACACTGAAATGTCATAATGCTGGAACCAAATTGGTTTTGAATTAAAGCAGTGAAATGAAGGAAAGTTGAGACTGTGTCTGATTTTGATTTTAGGAGATAGAACCAGACAAAACTAGTACTATGGTCAATAAAGCTAACATAGTATCTAAAACCTTTATGGGAAGTGACAGGAGCAGGACCCCAAAGATCTGAATGCACAAGGTCAAAAGGTTTGCAATCTTTAATTTCTGAATTGTGAAAAGGGAGTTTATGAAACTTGGATTGCATGCATACATCACATAAAGTATCAACTTTCTCATCAAGAAAAGAAATTTTGCTATTATTTAAGGCTGCCTTAACAATATTATAAGAGGCATGACCAAGTCTTTGGTGCCAAATACTCAAACCAACAATATTTTTAGAGTCGATGGAATTTAAACTAGTCTGCAAACAAGAAGGCAAAACAGCAAGATTTGAACAAGGGGAAACATCTTCAGTTTTAACAAGATTGAAGCAATAAATGCCATCCTTAAGTGTGCCTTGGAGTAGGGGGTCCCCGGTCTTGAGATCCTTCACAAAACAGAAATCATGATGAAATTCAAAAAAGACTGAGTTGTCTTTGGCAAACTTAGAGACACTGATCAGATTTTTTGTGATATGTGGGACATGCATGAGGTTATTGAGAAGGAATGTGTGAGAGCTGTTTGAAGTAGGGCATTTAACATAGAGCTACCAAAATGGGCAATATCCATACCTGCACCACTGGCTGTTTGAACCCTTTCTGAACCAGCATAGTCACTAGCAAGGTTGAGATTGTTCAAATCATTAGTGAGGTTGTGAGTAGCTCCTGAATCAGGGTACTAGTAGAAGTCCTGTGACATGTCATTGTTCTGAGAGCCATAACTTGCTACATGAGCTGAGGGGTAACCTTGAGTTGAGGAATAACTGCTATCACTGGCATTCACTGAGCTGTTTGAAGGAGATTAGCTGCTTGGATTTCTTGAGACAAAGGTAGAATCAAATCTGTAATAGCATTCCTTTGCAGTATGATTGTTGTAATTGCAAATCTGACACCTTGGCCGGTTTTGAAAAAATCTTCCACCTCTACCTCTATTAGATCCATTCCTGCCTGAGCCTCTCCCTCTATTGCTAAACTGATTTCCAGACCGTCCTCTATTATTAGAGGAACCTCTTCCCCTAGAATGAGGGTGAGTAACCAAGTTTGCTGCCAAATAAGATCCTTCTGACTCAGTGACAGCTTCCATACTTTCCAATCTATTTTCAAAACTCAATAGGATAGCATAAGCTTCCATCATGGTGCATTTTTCTTTTCTAGAGGTCAGGTTGACCACAACAGGGTTATATTCTTGACCCAAACCTGATAAGAGATGGAGAACTTGGTCATTTTCTTCTATCCTTTGGCCAGTAGCAATTAACATGTCACAGATCCCCTTTATCTTGTTGTAATATTCTCTGATCTTGAGGTTTCCCTTTCTTAGGGTTTGAAGCTCTAGTTTCAGCTGCATTTGCCTTGCTAAGTTATGGCTTGCAAAACCCTTCTTCAAGCAGTCCCAGATCTCTTTTGCTGTGTTGAGCCCAACTGTAGTGATTAAGATGCTTTCTGATAGAGAGGATAAGAGCCACGAGGCTATGAGTTGATCATGCTTGACCCAACTGAGGTATGATTTGTTGACTGTGAACTCATTGGTTGTTGGATCTCGAGTGAGCTTATCAGGTGCTGGAGTTTCTCCATTCAAAAAACCAATCAAATCATACCCTCTGATTGTTGTCAAGATCTGTTGCTCCCATATCAAGAAATTAATTTCATTTAGTTTGGTGGAAATGAGCTGGTTCTGCAGATGGATAAGAGGCTCACATGGCTGAGTAGTGAGAGCCATGTGAAAGCAATAAATGCCAACCAGAACAAGGGTAATCAGAGCCTAAGCTATGATACCATAAAAGGAAACGAGATAAAACATAGGATAAAGAGAAGATGGATGGAACATAGGAATAGAAAGAAGCTTTTTCATTTTTCAATGCAATACTGTTCTATCTTCTGTATTCTCAGATCTGCATTTCTTTACACTCAAGCTAATGAATATGTACAAGCTGCTGCTACATCTAACTGAGAGCTAAAGGTAAAGGGACACGTGTACGGTTCATATTTTCTAGGGTTTGTGCATTGTCATGCATTCCACTTTTCCACGTGGGATTCCTTTTTGCTGCTGCATGGACTGTTTTGTCTTCTTCATCATAAGTGACATGGCAAGGATGGTTAGCTCTTTTAATAAATGGGACATTTTATGGTCGATGAAATTGTTGGTAAAGACATGAGCAGCAAAAACGGGTCGTGGCTCGACCGTGAAGTCGATGATTTTGAGCTGGGGATTCAGATAGAGTCTTGGGTATTGAGTAGTTTGATAGATTAAGTTGTTGATGATATTTTGGTGCTTTGAGTTTGAGCACAGGGGCATATATATGTGTGAGTCAAAAGTTTTGAGTTTTGATTATTATTCATGTTTGGGTTCATGTTTCAATTGGAAGAACAATCTGTGAAACTTAAAACAATGGAACTTGTTAACATACTGAAATTATACGTACTAGTATTAATCAAGTATATGAAAAAGGGATATACGTTCTGGAAAAAAATTTTATTCACGCATTGTTTTATCCTTTCGTAGATTTATTGTGAGCCTAAGGTGAACATGTAAAATATTAGTATTATATTTGTTAATCTATGTTTTTGTAATTACACTAAGTTGTTACCAGTAAAGAAAATGAGGACCCAAAAAAAAGAAAAAACAAATGAACCTTCATATATACAAATAATTAAATATAATTTTAGAATCTCAATAGTCAAATCAGAATGCTAAATAGAGACATCAATTCAATTTTATAAAAATATATATTATGAGCAAAAAGACAAAGAAGAATACCCATTCTTTCATAACCATAGATTTTATAGCTCAAAAGGATATTTACAGAGATGGGGCCAACTAGCCCAAGGACTTCCAAAAGAAAGACAAGGAGAGTCATCATAGGATGCTCTAAAGGACCTATACAAAACAAAAATTGAGTCCTACCTAATGGCAGTGCTAACCTCACTGAATCCAAAAGGAAGGCAATCAATTTTTGGGCCAAGCAAGCCAAACAACAGCAAGGCACTTCCAAAAAGAAGGACTACCACTGCACCAAGCGGGCGTATTAGGACTTCAATTAGAACTAACTAATTGAAACAAACAATACTGAAGAGAAAAAACAGCAGGTCCAAAGGAAGAAAACATCAACAGACTATACAAAAGCTAAGATTACTAAGGCAGCAGACAAACAATATTCATTCCAATCCCGCATTGCTGCATCTACTATTGATTTGGTGCTTCTCCAAGTCTTCTTGAACACCCAAATGGTTAATATTAAAAATGGTTTAATTTGGCATGTGTAAAATTATAATTAGGTGAAAAAAATAAAAAAAATGAATAAATAATATAATAAATAATAGAAGTTGTCTAGAAGTATTTCTACATTAGAAAAAACGTCTATAATTTTTTTTGGCCACTAGAAAAAGTGGGGAAAATTTTTTTTGATATCTCCCAAACTATGCTGATTTTTAGAGTTTGCCTTACGAACTTTTTTTCTTAATAATTTGTCTCCCATAGTAATGGAAATCAACAATTTGCCTCTCGATTGAAAACCCTAATATGACACAAAAAGTTTTTAATTCAATTAACGAAAAAAATTTAAATTGATCTCTAAAATTGATTTAGGGCTTTTAAAGCCCATGACGAGACGAACAAAATAAGGTATGGTTTGTTGATTTTTGAAAATTGATACTTCAACGAAGATAGTAGGAGCATGTATGTATAGAAAAAATTTCAATTCAAGTTTTCTGATAATCAAGATATCCGATTTTTGATTGAGAGATGTCATTTGAAAGCTTGCAGGACCAATTTTATAATGGGCAAGTCTTATGAAAATCCAATGATCGGATTTTCATTAGTAGCCTAAAAAAAAAGCTAACTATTGATCAGTATAATTCTAACTACTGTTCGACAGTTGGATTTCCATAAGATTTATGCATTAGAAACTGGTCATGCAAGCTTTCAAATGACACCTCCCAATCAAAAATCAGATATCTTGATTATCTGAAAACTTTAATTGAAATTTTTTCTATACACACGTGCTTCTACTATCTTCGTCGATTGATTACAGAGACATCAATTTTCACAAATCGACAAACCATACCTCATTTTGTTCCTCTCGCTATGTGGTTTAAAAGCCCTAAATTCATTTTAAAGATCAATTTAAAATTGATCGTTAATTGAGTTAAAAACTTTTTGTGACATATTAAGGTTTTCAATCGACTATAGAAGACAAATTGTCAAGAAAAAAAGTTTGTAAGACAAACTCTAAAAATTAACATAGTTTGGGAGGTTAATTTTTCCCTTATTTGTGCTATGTGGCAACATAATGGGCAATCCAAAGACCGATCCTTCTCATGTTTTCATCGTTCACCTCACTTGAGCGCAAGTAGAGGGTCGATTTGGGAAATTGTTTGAGGATTTATTCACTGCAGGCAGGCCCAGTTTCCACACATAATCCATCTCGTATAGCCACCCAAATAACAGGCTACCTCAAATTCTTCAATTCTTTGAATCGATTCGTTCCTGATTTATCTCAATTGATCAATGTTAGAATCAGTAGGATTTTTTTCAATTCTTTCTTACAGTATTATTAATGCTTGTATGAAAACACATGTCCTTAACAATGCTACCTATCTGGATATACGATGCTTGCCAGAGTTCCATAATTTGAACTTTCGCGTTCTGAAACTCTTATAATCTTATGAATTTGAATAGAATAACCAAGATAAAATGAAGCAAAAATGAGATCTTTATTTCTTTGTACATCATATTAAGTTACGGAGAATGAACCAACTACAGAAATCAATCCTCCTCGAATCATCCTCTCGATTTCCCCCTCCACCAGATACAACAATGGACAATGGACAATTTTCCATTGCCAAGAAACCTTGTACATTTATTATTCAATAATCTTTAAATTATTTTTTTTTCTTCTGGAAGGAGTGAAATTTTCATATGGCACCTCGGGGTTCAGAACCGACGCATCATTGCTTGAGTCAAGCCGTGTACCGTGTGGGAATACTGGCGGCATTGAGGTCCATTCAGACCAGGTCTACAATCGGCCTCATGATAACGACCTCACACAACACTGTAACAGATAACGGGATCAAAGGGGCGGACCCGTCAGGCGGGATGCTGACTCAGCAGTGGGAGCCATTTGCCGATGACGTTGCTGATAGCATATGTGCAAGAAAGGCTTATTCATGCTGCACAAACAAAACACATGCAGACAAAGGAGAGCCGCCACCTCAGCTAAAAGAGACATGCATGAGCATGGAAAGTCAAAGAGAGTCAATGACGTGTCCCAATGAAGTAGCTGAAGGAAAGAGAAGAAAGCATGATAAAGAGACACATGATACCAATGAGAATGAGTGTTGCTGAGATGAAATAGACACCGTAGGATTACAAATATTCTGATATATAAATATTTCTTACCTCATTTGTAAGCTTAGGGTTTTGAACCAGAAAAAGTGTTCTATCATTTCATGATGGTAATGTTTGATCCATTTTGAGCTTTCAATGTCTGATGCTTTCTTATTTCCTTAAACTCTGATTTCTTCTTTTATCCAACATGGTATCAAGAGCCATGATCTTGCATTGAATCTCGTATCACAACTCCTTTTCAATTCATTAAACTCAGATTTTGAACTTACATATGCCTGATATGCATTTTTGAATCTCAGATCCATTCTTTATTCTCAGATCCATCATCTCTCTAAGGCAATGTCTTCTCAAACATCCTCTGATAGCACCAGTAACCCCATATCCAACAACAACAACACATCATTCATTCATCCTCAGCATCAGCTTATATCCATTAAGCTTACAGATGCCAACTATTTACTTTGGAAACAACAAACCTACAGTGCCATTGTTGGTTATGGACTGGAAAATTTCATTGCAGCAGATTGTGTACCACCACAGAGGTTCATTTCATCTGAAAGTACCTCTCAGCCCACCCTCAACCCTGCCTATGCCACATGGCTGAGACAAGACCAGCTCCTTATGTCTTTGCTGTTATCCTCACTAAGTGAGAATCTCCTCATCATGATGGTTGGTAAGAACACATCTCGAGATGTGTGGGTATCTCTAGAGTCCAACTTCTCTGGTCTGTCCAAAGCCAGGCTTATGCAGCATAAGCTACAACTACAAACACTGAAGAAAGGCTCTACCACAATGAGGGAATTCTTAGGCAAAGTAAAAGCCTGTTGTGATGCACTGGGAGTTGCTAGTGAGCCAGTGTCTGAGCAAAATCAAATCCTATACATTCTTGCTGGTCTAGGAAGTGAATATAACCCAGCAGTGGTTGCAGTCACCTCAAGAGTGGAGCCCTATACCTTGAATGAACTCTATGCCATGTTGCTCAGCCTTGAATCTAGGCTTGATGTCACTTCTAGCCCCATTGTTAATCCAGATGGCTCCATTCCCAATGTCAATGTGCTTTCTCAAAACACCTCTACTCAGAAACCAACATCCCAGTTTCACAACTTCTCTAACACAAGAGGCTACTCTCCATCTCACAGAGGAAGAGGAAGAAACAACTCCTATAGAGGAAGAGGTGGCAGAGGCTATAGGAACAACAACAACAGACCCTCTTGTCAACTCTGTGGCCTCAACAACCATACTGCAGAAAGGTGCTATCACATATATGACTCAACCTACCCACCACCTACTACAAAGCAAGCCCAGACTGCTCAGACTCAGCCCACTGGACTACTCACACCTTCTCAGTCCACTTCTCACAATGCATTGGTCATCTCACCAGATCCTAATCTAGACTCATTCTGGTTTGCAGACTCAGGTGCCACTAACCATGTCACCAATGAACTATCAAATCTCAACCTTTCCACAGAGTACCAAGGCAACAACAAGCTCCATGTTGGTAATGGCTCAGGTTTGTCTATCTCACATATTGGCAATTCAAACTTCAAAAACCGCTCTAGATCATTTTTCCTTAAAAATCTTCTTCATGTTCCTAACATAACAAAGAACCTTTGGAGTGTCTCTCAGTTTGCTCATGATAACTCAGTCTACTTTGAATTCTATCCAACTATTTGTTTTGTCAAGGATCAAGCCACACACCAGGTTCTTCTCCAAGGTTCACTTAAAGGGGGACTATACAACTTTGATATCAACTGTTCCAACTCTTCTTCACAAGTGCCACAGAAGTCTACCAATTATCCTTTATTTTCTGCTCATGTTGCTAGTTTAAATAAGAACAATGATTTGACCTTATGGCACTCTAGACTAGGACATGCTGCTCTTGATGTTGTTTCTAAGGTCATGAGAACATGTAATATTTCAGTTTCTGCTAATGACAAGTTTATTTGTGGTTCATGCCAACAAGCAAAGGCTCACTCTTTACCTTATGCTCCTTATGATGCTATTTATACTTGTCCACTTGAACTTGTACACACAGATGTTTGGGGACCATCACCTATAAAATCTAAGAATGGTTCTCAATACTATGTGTGTTTTGTTGACCATTATACCAAATTTACTTGGATATATTTTCTAAAACTCAAGTCAGAGGTTAAGAGTGCTTTTCTTCACTTCAAAAACCTAGCTGAGAATCAGCTCAATCATAAGATAAAAGCCATACAAAGTGACTGGGGAGGGGAGTTCAGGTCACTCACTTCAGTTTTCTCTGAATCAGGTATCAATCACAAACTCTCTTGCCCCTATACACCTGCCCAAAATGGGGTTGCAGAAAGGAGACACATGACTATTGTAGAAATGGGACTAGCCCTCTTATACCACTCTCATGTCCCTCTTAAGTACTGGGATGATGCATTCAGTGCAGCCATTTATATCCTCAACAGACTTCCTGTCAAATCCCTTCATTTTACATCTCCTCTAGAAACTCTATATGGTCATAAGACAAACTACTCAACCCTCAAAGTCTTTGGATGCCTTTGCTACCCCAACCTCAGACCATACAACAAACATAAGTTACAACCTAGGTCTTTACCCTCAACCTTTATTGGATTCAACTCTCAACATAAAGGTTACAAAATACTCCTCCCATCAGGTAAGGTTATTGTTACAAGAGATGTCATCTTTGATGAATCTCAGTTTCCTTTCTCTCAACCCACTACACCACATACTGCTCTTGATCAGTTACACTTATTTCTAAATCAACCTCCTCCCATTGTGCATAATCCTACAGCTGCAACTCCCTCTCACAACACACAACTACCCACACCAGCTCACTCACCCTCAACTACATCGCCTATTCATATACAACATACTTCACAGCACTCATCACCATCTAGCTCCTCCTCCTCTACTCAGTCTAATCACCCATCTAACTCTACAATCCCTTTGTATGTTGATTTGCCATTTGTGAGAGACACTAACTCTAATTCCATTGTTCCTACTAATCCTACTGCTGCTAAACACCATATGATAACCAGGTCAAAGACAGGTTCTCTTAAACCAAGACTCTTTACTGCTCAACTCACTGAGGAGGAACCATCAACATACAAACAGGCATTTACTCATCCTGACTGGAAAGCAGCTATGGAGTCAGAATATCAGGCTCTCCTTCAAAACAACACCTGGTCTCTTGTCATTCCACCACCAAATAGGTCAATCATTGGGTATAAATGGCTCTTCAAGATAAAAAGGCATGCAGATGGCAGGGTGGCTAGACACAAAGCCAGACTAGTTGCCAAGGGCTTTAGTCAAATAGCAGGCATAGACTTCTGTGAGACCTTCAGTCCAGTTGTAAAGACACTACAATTAGGATTGTACTCTCCTTGGCCCTTACCTATGGGTGGTGCATCAAACACCTGGACTTCAATAATGCATTCCTCAATGGGGAGATCACAAAGGAGCTTTACATGGCACAACCCCCAGGTTTTGAAGATCCTACAAATCCTCATCTTGTGTGAAAACTTCACAGGTCTATCTATGGCCTGAAACAGGCCCCTAGAGCATGGTTTAATAAGCTTAAGCACTCTCTTCTGTCTCTTGGCTTTCACAACTCAACTTCTGATTGCTCTCTTTACATTAAAAGACCAGCTTCTCTTGCATATGGCTTCTTGTTTATGTGGATGATATACTCATCACAGGATCCAACATTGCTTTTGATCTCCACTGTCATTGGAACTCTTAAGCAGCAGTTCTCCTTAAAGGATCTTGGTCAGGTCCATCACTTTCTTGGTATTGAAATCAACCATACTGATGCTGGTCTTTCACTTAGTCAATCTAAGTACATTAAAGATATCCTTACCAAAACTAACATGATAGATGCCAAACCCTTACCTACTCCACTGATATCCACCTCTTCCCTGTCTAAACATCAAGGTACTCCTATGGATAACCCCACTCTTTACAGAAGCATTGTTGGCTCCCTTCAATATGCATGCATTACAAGACCAGACATCTCCTACAGTGTCAACAAGGTCTGTCAATACATGCAGTGTCCAAAGGATACTCACTGGAAGGCTGTTAAAAGGATACTAAGGTATCTTGCTGGAACTCTCTCCCTTGGCTTACAGTACACCAAAAACTCAAGCACTCATTTAACTGGGTTTTCTGACTCGGATTGGGCCAATGACCTTGATGATAGAAGGTCCACCTCGGGTATTTGTATTAATCTTGGCAAAAATCCAGTGTCTTGGTGTTCAAAGAAACAACACTCCATCTCTCGTTCCAGTACAGAAGCTGAATACAGGAGTTTGGCATAAGCCTCAGCTGAAATCACATGGATTTCATCTCTGCTAAAGGAACTCAGCACACCTTGTTCTCACACTCCCATTGTTTGGGTTGACAACCTTAGTACAATCTCTCTCTCTTCTAATCCAGTGCTTCATGCTCGTACGAAGCATATAGAAATAGACCTACACTTTGTGAGAGAGAAAGTTGCTAAGGGGACTCTAAAGGTCCTTCATGTTCCCTCTATTCACCAGATTGGTGATGTTTTTACAAAACCATTGTCACAGCAAGCCTTCACTAGGTTCAGGAACCTTCTTCAATTGGTTCCCTTCACCTCCTTTGGCTTGAGGGAGGATGATAGCATATGTGCAAGAAAGGCTTATTCATGTTGCACAAACAAAACACATGCAGACAAAGAAGAGCCGCCACCTCAGCTAAAAAAGACATGCATGAGCATGGAAAGTCAAAGAGAGTCAATGACGTGTCCCAATGAAGTAGCTGAAGGAAAGAGAAGAAAGCATGATAAAGAGACACATGATACCAATGAAAATGAGTGTTGCTGAGATGAAATAGAGACCGTAGGATTACAAATATTTTGATATATAAATATATTCTTACCTCATTTGTAAGCTTAGGGTTTTGAACCAGAAAAAGTGTTCTATCATTTCATGATGGTAATGTTTGATCCATTTTGAGCTTTCAATGTCTGATGCTTTCTTATTTTCTTAAACTCTGATTTCTTCTTCTATCAAACAGTTGCTAATGCCACTGACCCTCTTGCTCTCATTCAGGTATGCACATACAATCTTTATTGCGGTATTTTGTCGATATCATATGAATTATGGGATGGAGGTTGGTTAGTGGGTTGTCTTTTAGCTAATTGGCAACAGTTAATTATTCAGTTATTAATGAAGTTCTTTTTGCTTTGTCCTTCTTTTCTCGGTCATGTGTATTATTTGGTTGTTTAAGACTTTGTTGATGCTGGAAACAGTTGTTGGATGATTTTGTGAAGAAGGAAACCATTAAACTTGAAGGAGCCCCTGCAGCCGAAGTTTTTTTGGGAAGGGACACTAGGCCAAGTGGGATGTTTCTTGTTGAGGCTGCCAAACAAGTATTAATCTTGCTTTAACTTCTTTTGGGATCTGTATCTTTTGTTCCTGTGCTTCTTATCATGCAACTCTTTAGAGATAGGCTGTTTAAGTACATAAATTATAATTTTTGTATAGTTATATTTTTATTTTTTCAAGCATAGGCCTGTTTTTGGACAGACCTTGCAATGTTATGCATAAACGAAGCAATTATTATGATTTTAATGTCAGGGCATAAAGTCAATCATAGGAGTTCCGGTCTCGGATATTGGAGTCGTGACAACTCCTCAACTGCATTGGATGGTTCGTGCAAAAAATAAGGGCATGGAAGCACATGAGAAAAATTACTATGACCAGCTTTTAACTTCTTTTAGGTTAGTTTCAATATCAGTATCACACTACTAGTAACATGGAGGTTCTCACATTTTAAATTGAGGAGATTTTTTTCCAGATTAAAATTGTAAGAGGACCCATTTAGATTCTTATTATAATTTTTCTGGTACTTGTTACGTTATATTCCACAGGAAAATATTAGTAACAATGTGAATGACAAATTGATCGTGGATGGGGCTGATGGTGTTGGTGGACAAAATATTTTACAGTTGATGTCAAAGCTGAGTAATTTAACAATTGATGTTCGTAATTTTGGTGATGGTGTAATTAATGAAGGTGCAGGTGTTGATTATGTGCAGAAAGAGAAGATTGTTCCACGTGGTATTGGTCCGGCTTATGCTGGCATGAGGTCGCCTATTTTTTTATTTTTATATTTTTTTTTTCTGAATGTCATGTGTTTTTTGTATTGTAGATATTGTATTAATTCTATTTACTTTTCAAGATCTAATTACTGTTTAAAAGACAAAGGGATTTACACGTCAGCATTGGCCATGCAAGCAATGACGAGGATACAAATGTGGATAGTATGACTGTGGGTCCAGCTCAACTAACAAAGGAATCAAAAAGGCATAAGGGAGACGTGTTGCATGACAGCATGCAAAAGGACAAATGATGCTAACGGGCACCTGATACAAATGCAGCAACAATTTGGCATATTAGCCTGTAATCCCTTTTGTTTTATTTATGAGTTGTCCATTCTCTAGATTGTTCTAAGGGTAGTATAAATAGGTGCTCCTTGTAATTGGTATTATCATCTTCTCTGTATTTTCACAAAAAACGAAGAATATCAAAAAATACAATATTGTCATTTATTACTCTTCACCATGAATGATCCAAAATTTCTTTATGGTATCAGAGCACCAGACTAATCTGGGCTGCTCTGTGCCAAGATCTGTTCCCTATCCTTTTTATTATTACCTTATTATTTTTCGGTTTCTTCACCATGTCTTCTTCCTCCATTACTTCCTCTGGATCTGAACAGAATCAACTCGTCTTTCCTCAAAGCCAACTGATCTCCTCCAAACTGATAGAAAACAACTACTTGGTTTGGCATCAACAAGCCTTGGCAGCTATCAAAGGGTATGGTCTCCATCACTTCATCTCCTCTGACCAGAAAATCCCACAAGAATTTTTAGAGGAAAGCTCCACTGAACCATCTTAGAACCCTGAGTATCATCTTTGGATGAGACAAGACCAAATTTTGGCATCTTGGCTTTTGTCTTCACTCACAGAACCCATTTTGGTGAGCACAGTTGGGCTGACAACCTCCAAAGAAATCTGGGACAGTCTTTCAATTGGTTTCTCCAGTCAATCAAAGGCAAAGATTATGCAGTTCCAATTAAAGCTGCAGACCATGAAGAAGGGAGGATCAAACATGAGAGATTATCTGAATCAAGTAAAGTCCTGCTGTGATGTTCTAGCTGCTGCTGCCCAAAGGGTTTCTGAAGATGAACAAGTCATGCACATTCTTGCCGGTTTGGGCCATGAGTATAATCCTATGATGGTCACAATTATGTCTAAGGCAGAAGCACTCTCACTCAGAGAAGTGCAGTCCCTCCTACTCACTTTTGAAACCAGACTTGAAGCCATGAATTTTGAACAACCCCAGTATGGTTTTGATGGTTCAAACCCAAGTGTCAACTTCACTGAGCACACACAAGGAAGAGGCAGAGGAAATTTCCAAGCCAATAGAGGAAGGAACCAAGGAGCTCCAAGAGGAGGAAGATCCAACAGAGGTAGAGGGAGAGCAGAAAATAGATGAATGAGATGTCAAGTGTGTTTCTACACAGGCCACACTGCTGATCGATGTTGGCACAGATTTGATCAAAACTTCGTTCCCAACACTAATAGTGGGAACAACAACAACAACAATGGGCCACAAGGAAGAGGAAGGAACCCCTCAATCAACACCACAAACCTGCAATCCACTCCAAGTGAGACCTCAGATGATTCCAACTGGTATCCAGATTCTGGTGCAAGTAACCATGTTACATATGACTTTGCAAACCTCAATCTAGCATATGAGTACCAAGGTTCTGAAAAGGTGCAAGTTGGAAATGGTAAGAGTCTCAAAATTTCTCATATTGGTAATTTTATCATTAACTCAAAGGATCATGATTCCCCTCAGTTCTTTCTCAATAATCTGCTTTTTGTTCCAGAAATTACCAAAAACCTTATAAGTGTTTCACAATTTGCACTTGATAATCATGTTTATTTTGAGTTTCACCATGACTGCTGCCTTGTGAAGGACCAAACTTCAGGAATGACCCTACTAAGAGGGAGAGTTAAAGATGGCCTTTACACCTTCAATCTGTCCAATGCCAATGGTGATCACCTTCCAGTTCAAAGCCCTCAACAACCACATTCAGTCTCTATCAACCATCTCTAAAAAGAAAGTGAAGATTTTGCCACTTGGCACTCTAGACTAGGACATGCTCCTCTTGATATCATTCAAAGAGCTTTATCCAGTTGTAATCTTCCTTTCAGTTTCAATAGGAATAAGAACCTTTGTCATTCATGTTTACAAGAAAAAATTCACAAACTTCCCTTTCCTATTTCTGTTAATGATGATTATGACGTTCTTGATTTGATCCACACAGATTTGTGGGGTCCTGCCCCAATAAAGTCTTTAAATGGTTATCACTATTATGTGAATTTCATTGACCACAAAACCAGACATTCTTGGATGTATCTTCTGAAAGCTAAATCAGATACTCATGATGCCTTTATTCATTTAAAAAATCTGACTGAAAATCAGTTTAACAAAAAGATAAAAATTGTCCAAAGTGATGGGGGGACTGAGTTTAAAGCTCTTTCCCAATTTTTTCTCAACCATGTCATTGCTCATAGAATTTCTTGCCCTTACACACCCCAACAAAATGGCCTTGCTGAAAGAAAGCATAGACACATTGTGGAAATGGGTTTATCTTTGTTGTCTCAATCCCACCTTCCTTACAAACACTGGGATGATGCATTCTTTACAGCTTCCTTTTTGATAGACAGGCTTCCCTCAAAAATCCTCAACTATAAATCACCATTGGAATTGCTGACAGGAAGGAGGCCGGATTACACTCATCTCAAGGTATTTGGCTGCTTATGCTTTCCCTATTTAAGGCCTTACAATAAGCATAAACTTGAACCTAGGACACAGCCCTCTATCTTTCTTGGATACAGCCAACAATATAAGGGATATAAGGCCCTTCTTCCTAATGGTAAGGTCATCATTACTAGACATATCCACTTTGATGAAACTGTTTTTCCTTATTTTCAAAAACAAACCTCTCATCCAATAAACACTACTAATCCTCAGATCATTCATCAAACACCAGTCACCATGCCTGTGAAACACTCACCAATCAACACAAATTCTTCCACTCCACATCATGAAACTAGAACCAGTCATCTCATACCCCAGATTCCCTTCATACCAGAAGCCCTACTTCATCTTCATGCATTCCTATTGGAGACATCTTTATAGATTTACCAATGGAAAGAAATGATGAGACTCAAGCTACTTCTGACAATTATGAGAGAACTAATGAGCTTCTGCAGGACAATGCTCACCCTATGATCACAAGATCTAAAGCACGAATTCATAAACCAAAAATCTACTCTCACCAAACCAAATTGAAGGAAAAGGAAAATGTGAGAGAACCTAGAGATGTTGCTGAGGCTCTTGAAACTCCAGAATGGAAGGATGCCATGAATAAGGAGTATGATGCTTTGCTGAGAAACAAAACCTGGTCTTTGTGTGAAACTCCCAAACATAAAGATGTGATTGGAAGCAGATGGGTGTTTAAAGTAAAGAGGAATGCTGATGGTACTGTGGCAAGACACAAAGCTAGGTTAGTGGCAAAAGGGTACACTCAACAGCCGGGCTTTGATTATACAGATACTTACAGCTCAGTTATAAGGCCAGTTATCATTAGAACCATACTTGCCATTGCTTTGTCAAATTCTCGGAACCTCAGGCAAGTGGATATAGATAATGCGTTCTTATATGGTGAATTGGACACTGATCTCTACATGGAACAACCATCAGGTTTTGAAGTCCTTGACTCATGTGGAAAACCCCTTGTATGCAAGCTAAACAGGTCAATTTATGGCTTAAAACAAGCTTCTAGAGCCTGGTCCTCAAAGTTGTCTTCTGTACTTGAGTCTCTTGGTTTTCAAGTCTCTAAAGCAGACTCTTCATTATTCTTCAGGCATAAAGGGAAGTCTTCAACCTTCATTCTCACTTATGTTGATGATCTTGTGATCACAGGAAGTGAAGACAATTATGTTCAGCAAGTCATCAATGATCTCTCTAAGGTATTTTCTCTCAAAGACCTAGGTGAACTGAGCTATTTTCTTGGTCTCGAAGTGATAAGAAATTCAAATGGAATTCTCTTATCTCAGAAAAGTTATGTCCAAGACATTATTGCTAAAGCCAAAATGCAGGACAACAAACCTCTCAACACTCCAATGGTGACTGCACCTATTTCAAAATTTGAGGGACAACCTATAGTGGATGGCTATAATTACAGAAGTTTGATTGGAGGGCTTCAATATGCTAGCATAACTAGACCAGACATAGCATTCAGTGTTAACCGTCTAAGCCAATTCATGCAAAGTCCAACAAACTGCCACTTTAAGGCCCTAAAAAGAATTTTGAGATATCTCAGTGGAACTTCAGATTATGGACTTCAATTTCATAAGGGTCCTCATGATAGAATCATAGCCTTCTCTGATGCAGATTGGGCTTCAGACCTAGATGATAGGAAATCAACTTCAGGCCTTTGTGTTTTTCTGGGAAAGAATTTGGTTGCTTGGAGCTCAAAGAAACAGAATGTGATATCAAGATCCAGCACTGAGTCTGAGTTAAGAAGTTTGGCATCAGTCACATGTGAGGTTTTGTGGCTTCAATCCCTTCTCAAAGAATTATAGTTCAAAAACAAAACTCCATCAGTGATTTGGGTTGATATAAAGGAGCTATTTCCTTGGCTGTTAATCCTATACAGCATTCTAGAACCAAACATGTTGAGGTAGATATGCACTTCATGAGAGAGCAGGTAAACAACAAAAGAATTTCTATCCAGCATGTGCCCTCCTTGTACCAAGCTGCTGACATCTTGACTAAACCTCTAAGTGGCCAATTTTTCAATCGTCTTCGAGCACAACTTAATGTTGTTTCTCAATCGATGTTCAAATTGAGGGAGGATAAAAGACAAAGGGATTTACACGTCAGCATTGGCCTGCAAGCAATGACGAGGATACAAATGTGGATAGTATGACTGTGGGTCCAGCTCAACTAACAAAGGAATCAAAAAGGCATGAGGGAGACGTGTTGCATGACAGCATGCAAAAGGACAAATGATGCTAACGGGCACCTGATACAAATGCAGCAACAATTTGGCATATTAGCCTGTAATCCCTTTTGTTTTATTTATGAGCTGTCCATTCTCTAGATTGTTCTAAGGGTAGTATAAATAGGTGCTCCTTGTAATTGGTATTATCATCTTCTTTGTATTTTCACAAAAAACGAAGAATATCAAAAAATACAATATTGTCATTTATTACTCTTCACCATGAATGATCCAAAATTTCTTTACTGGTAAACGTCAATCATTTGAACGCATCTGAAGTGAGGTGAAGAAACTCATATATGCAATCACCATCTTTCTAGTCATATCAAAGCGCCTTAATAATAAATCTGCATTCATGTAGTCTTTTTTCTCCATTTTTGGGTAATTACAAACACTACCAGTATTTTGCGTAATTGCCAAAAAAAGACCGATGTAGTTCCAAGAATGCAGGCAGGAAACGTAAGGAAATCAAACCTCAATGCGTTTTCTCTAACTTTGAAACTTCACTGGGGAATTTCTGTTCTTTTCTTTTTCCCTTTCTTTGTTAAAAAATACCCCTAACCTCCTGACCTTAGGGTTTAATATTATCTTCTATTCTTTTAATAATTTCTCAACAGGTGTCACTTGTCTATAGTATATTGTAATTGTTGCCTGTCCAAAGCATTTTTTTTTCATCCGGCATGTAAATTTATTTTAAGTTATGGTTTTCTCCTGTGATCTAAAAGGAATTTCGATTTACAAACTTGTCTCTAGTGTTTCAGGTGTGCCAGTTTAGATGGAGATGCTGATCGGCTCATATACTTCTCTGTTTTACCAAATAGTTACAAGATTGACCTTGTTGATGGGGACAAAATACTGTCCTTGTTTGCTTTATTTCTCAAGGACCAATTAAGCATTTTTAATGGGCCTGAAGTTGGAAAAAATGCCAATAATTCCTATCAAACATCTCTTGCTCTAGTACAGACAGCTTATGCTAACGGGGCCTCCACTGATTACTTGAAACAGTTGGGGCTCGAGGTTGTGTTGACTCCAACAGGAGTCAAATACCTTCACGAAAAAGCCGCTGAGTTTGATATCGGCATATATTTTGAGGCAAATGGGCATGGGGCCATCTTGTTTTCAGATAATTTTCTGTCCTGGTTGGAGACTAAAAACAACGAACTTTCATCATCATCATCAGAAGGTCAATTTAGTTTTTTCTATTTTGAAGTACATTTTCTAATATCATGATTATTCATTGTTGTTTTTACTCTGTTTTGTGGTATTTACTTTTCTTTCCAGGTTCGGATCAACACAAGGCGGCTTTGAGATTGTTGGCTGTGAGTAAGTTGATTAATCAGGCTGTTGTGGACGCTATCTTGCAGCATATGGGCTGGTCTATTCATAAATGGAATGGGCTCTATCAAGATTTACCGAGCAGGCAACTTAAGGTTTGCCAACTCCTAGACATTGATTATCTGGGCTTATGTAATTGAAAAAATTCTGTTTATATATTATATTCCGTGTAATTTATAAATGTCCGACCAATATTTTTTAATAGTTGTTTACGCTTCGGCTTGACAAATTTAGGAATTGTTTTAGCTCTAATTGTGAAATGGAGGCATTATATGCAAAAGTAGTGTAACAGTAATTTTTTTTTGTTCAGAATGCGCGCCTTTTCCAATCATGATAACCAAACACTTACATGTATTTCACTCTTCAGGTGAAAGTTGTTGATGGGACAGCTGTAATTACTGCCAAAGCAGAAACTATAGTTGTGAGTCCTGTTGGTATACAAGAAGCCATTGATGCTGAAACAGGTAAAAAACTCTTTACCCGTACATGGAAACTAGTACAGAGCCCGTGCGATGCACGGGGTGCATAATTTTAAGGCTATTTATCCAGACTTATAATTATATACATGAATACAGAAAAATGTACGGGATATATATAGTATGTGACCCGTGCGTGGCACGGGATATATTTATTTGAAGAATACTATATTATAAAATGCAATATTCAATAAAAGTTTTATAATACGCAGGAAAATTATACAATAAGATAGTATTCGACAACATTATGAGTTTGATTTTCCATACAATAATAATAAGATTTTTTGTAAAAAGATAAGAAGGAATTTTCAATCTACACAAACTTTAAACATTAGATGTATTTACGTAAATCAATGACTATATAGACAACTAAACCCTTCAATTTAGGCTTGACATCTACTTTATTTATGGGTGACGTAAGATAAAGATTTAATTTTGACCGAATAAATCTTTATTCATAGGCTTGACATATAAAACTGATTTGATGAGATTTTCTTAACTAAAACGATGCTATTGGATAAAACAAATCTATACTTACCTTTGACTTTTCTAGCAAAGGTAAAAAAATCGGTTCTGTTTTTTATCCAATAACAAATCTTTAATGTCAAGCCTATAAATACCAAAACAAATTTATAATTAATATCATTATTCTATTTCCAGCAAGCATTAATTACCTTTGGCTTTTCTGCCTACTATTTCTAGTAAATATGATGACTTTTTATATAAGTATAGATTTCAATAATGCAAAGACTGAGATCATAAAAAAGAATCCTAAAAACTGAAACAATATATTTTTGCATAATTTAAGGCCATTAAGAAATCGATCTGTAAACCAGATTTGATTTTCAGAATATGTTTTTTCATTTCGAATTCCATACAAAATGGAATTCTTTCCAACCAATAGATGTCATAGCAAATATTAACTCTTAACTATTAGACTATTAGTACATATCGAGCAAATTGTGTACTGATTTTAGAAAGTTAAAATTATTCATGTTACATTTTATGCATGTTGAACGGTGGGTTTTAAATATTGTTTCATAGAATGTAAATGTGTATTATATTATTTTTATGAGATGTTGAATTTGAAAATTAATAGAATTTTCTTCATAGGAATTTTAAATGTAACAATATTCTTTGGTATACACTACTAATAAAATCTATATTTAAAGTTTATATTTTTTTTTACCGAAAAAAATTCCTTAATTTAAGGAATCATATATCTTCAATCAGTCCACATATATATACATTCTTCACAATTTTAAATCTTGAATTTGATGAGAATTCGTATCTATGAGTGCAAAATATGGTTTAGCAAATTAATTTTTTATTATTATTCTAGCCATACTTCTTTATACGATTTTTTGTGAAAATACAAAAGTAAATTCTTAATTTTAAATCAGCCGTACATTAAAAAGTATAAATTTGTTGAAATTACAAAAATAGTTTTTTATTTTAAACAGATGTAAATTTAAATCAGTTATAAAAAAGTAATATTTGTTTACCATTTAAATATTAAATCAGTCGTAATTAATGTTGTTTGTTTTAGTTACCACGATTTTCTCCAAACTAAATTAACAACTGCCATGATTTAAGGGCAACATTTAATGTTGCTCTATTTTGAAGAGACATTAAATGTATTTAGCGGGAAAAACTTGCTAAAAGTGTTAAATGGTTAATCTTTTAATATAATGATAGATATTACTTTGTTATGAAAAAACAAAAATATAAGTTGATTGAAGAAAATAAATCAAATTTGAGATATGTGGTACGTTGTTAGAAAGATGGTAAGCGTAGTATGAACCTAAGGGAAACGATAAACTCTACAAAAGATTATCTTTTGCAAAAATGTTAATAAGAAAAGGAAAGAAAAAACTTGCTTACTGAGCTTAAACCACTACTGAATGGTTGTATTAATTTCATTACATACGACATTTACCTGCATGGGATTTGTCCATTTTTATCCAAATGAAATTCTTATTTGGTTATTTTTTCGTCAGCTAAATATCTACGAGGAAGGTGCTTTATACGACCCTCAGGAACAGAAGATGTGGTTAGGGTGTATGCTAAAGCATCTACACAAGAAGCAGCCGATAGTGTAGCTCATTCTGCAGTAAGGCTTGTCAACCATTATCTCTGCTTTCAACAGTAGCTAGTAAGTACGCGGTCACATCTGTTATATATACAAGCTTTTGCTATCTAATTGTACTTTTTTTGCATAAAATTTGTTGTTACAAAATGTTGTACAAAAATTTTATGTTTTGCATAAAATTTGTTGTTACACTAATTTGTACTTTTTTTTTT
>BKCP01004483.1:744737-765910 GCA_008636005.1 Striga asiatica | reverse complement strand
GGTTATATACAGAATGCCAATAAAAGTAGGAATAAAAGTAGTCCTGAGATGATGAGCTGAGATATCAATTTTTTAAATCACAAAAATTCAATTTTTTTTTTTTTTGGTACAAGATAAGAGGCCTAAGCCTAACGGATACTAGCGCAACACACGACGTGGGTGAGCCACGCCTAAGACATCATGATTCAGCCAATGGCCAAGGTCCTGTGGTGGGGTCAGAAGTCGGTGATAGCCAACCGGAACATCAGTAGCTAGCGAAGCTAGTTTATCGGCCGAGAAATTCCCCTCCCGATAGATATGGGACAAACGAACACACCACTCCTGTCTTAATAGCTCGCGAATGGCCTGAACAAGAGTTCCATGGAGACCAAGATTATCATCAGTCCTCGTGACCATGGCTACGACACTACTATTATCCACTTCCACCAACACTTGCCGATTTCCCAATTCCCACGCCAGGCGAAGTCCTTGAAACAAACCCCACAGTTCTGCCCTAGTGATAGAACAAAAACCCACATTCATAAGGAATCCGCCGAGCCAGCGACCATTCGAGTCCCGAGCTAGCCCTCCTACACTACCCCTGCCAGAAGCTGGACACAGAGCGCCATCCGTATTAACTTTAATCCAGCCCTCCGGGGGAGGAGACCAGTGAATCAAAATCTCTTCATAGAAGCGATCCCGGATACCCAACGTAGCCTCATAAGACGTGCTGCTCATATAACGGTCCGCACGTCGCCTAATATCTTGAACCTTTACTCCAAGAGGCAAAAATTCATTCGAGAAAATAGCCCTATTTCTCCAATGCCAAATGCGCCAACACGTTATGGAAAACAAGGTTGTCCAGCCCACCGTCCCCTCTTGGCCAGAACCCATCAAATTCGACCCAATCCACTCCCTAAGCTCTTGAGAAAAAAATTCTCGTCGGGTAGCAGGCGGCATCACCGCAGTCCAAATACTCCTTGCGTTGGGGCAATCACGCAGCACGTGGGAAGTCGACTTCGGCTGTCCAAAGAAATAGCACGCTACATCCACAGCCATGTGCCGACGAACCCGTTCCATATTGGTGAATAGTCGGTCATGACACGCCACCCACAGAAATTGACGAACTCGTTGGGCCGCCGGCGCCCGCCAGATAGCTCGCCACAGCGGACGGGCCTGATCGGTGGCCACCTGCGTCAAAGCTTCGTAAGCCGTCTTCGTTGAGAAATTGCCGTTCGGCGTGTATCCCCATATCAATCGGTCAGCTCTTGTCGAGGATTGCGGTGGTAAGACAGCCGCAACTAACAGCAAGGTTGTGGCCGGCAAGAGATCTTCGAACTTTGACCACCACCATTCACCCGCCGCCGTGACGAAATCCGCCACAGGAGCGTGGAGCTGCTCCGTCGGAATGCACCCGGTGGCCACGTTTAGTAAAGGTTCTTGCACGTTGAGCCATATATCAAACCAAAACCGAGCTTGCCTGCCATTCCCCAAGGCCCAACGAACACCCCTTCTGACGTGTGGCCAAACTCTTGCCAAGGCGGTTAGACACACCGACCCTTTAGGGAACGTGAACTCTCCAGCCATCTCTTGCGGTCGCAAGTTATATTTAGCGCACATCACTTGAACCCACATCGTATTAGGCTTAGTGAGCATGGTCCACCATAGCTTCATTAAGAGGGCCTCGTTCAATTTTTTGAGGGCAAGGCTGGACTGCATTCACACGGGAAAATTGACTAGGCAACATTGGTCTGACTCAGAAACTCTAAATTGATCTAATATTATCTGTTCAAGAACTACAAGATTTTCTATGTTAACTGATTTAAGCTGATGGGCTACCCAAATCAAAAAAAATATATACAATTTAAATATGAACAAATAACAAATAAAATATATATAATTTGAATATGAACAAATTTACAACTATATTATTATTTTGAGTTATCCTACATGACAACGATGATTTAAGCTGACTGGTTACCCAAATTAAAAAAATATGTACAATTTGAATATGAACAAATAACAAATAACTTGATTTTACAGTTATATTATTATTTTAAGTTGTCCTACAAATAACTTAATTTTACAATTATATTATTATTTTGAGTTGTCCTACGTGAGGTGTATTGTAGTCGTACCTCAATGAGATAATTACATACAATATATCGTTTCACATTTCATCTATTAAACCACAACACCCTTAATCCACCTTTTGACTATCCTCCATAATCAAATAATTACATAAATATTTTCTATTTCATTTTTCAGACAAAGCACCCTAATTATTCTATCATGACACTCACTATATTATTTCATATTTCATCTATTAAACCACAACACCCTTAGTCCACCTTATAATTACATAAACACACCCTTAGTCCACCTTATAATTATATAAATACTAGTACTGATCCGTGCGATGCACGGGATGGTATGTTTTTTAAAACTTTTTAACATTAACATTAAATTTAATGCACTTTGTATATATGTAACAAATGTAAAATAGAAAAAAAAAACAAATTAAAAACTTAATAAATTAGTAAACACTTCTTTGTACACAACATTTTGGGTCTGATTTGGTGGCACGTCATTGTCATTACAGACTAATATTTTCAATCCACTTCGATTGGTGACGCGGGAGGCAACAACATATAATTGACCATGACTGAACACCGGCTTCTTAAGAATTAAACCAACATGCGATAACGACTGTCTTTGGCTCTTGTTGATAGCCATGGCATAAGAAACCATAATCAGAAATTGTCGCCTCTGAAATTTAAAAGAAATTGTGACGTCGGAAGGAGTAATAGCCATTCTAGGAATCAACACCTTCTCGCCTTTGTGATCCTCAGTAAGTATCTTCCATTCAAGAACATGAACTGATAGTTTTGTCACAATCAACTGTATCACATTACATAAACCAATAGGAAAAGGGAAAGGGATGAAAGCACCAAAAACAACAATTTCAATAATGTTTAAACATCTCATTATAAAAATAAAAGAAACACTATATATGAAAAATCATATATTATTGTAAGATATGTTTACAAATTAAATGTGTGTATAATGCATAATAAAATTTACTATAATTAGTTGAAATTAGATCTAGAGATATTACGAATTTCATGTAAGATTGGATCTACTTGTTCCTTGATTTTTTTTTCTATATTTATTTAAATATAATTATTTATATTTAAACATCTCATTATGGAAAGAAAATAAATACAATTGAAAAATCATATATTATTGTAAGATAATGTTTACAAAATGTTTGTATAATACATACCAAAATTTGCTATAGTTAGTTGATATTAAATCTAGAGATACAGTGAATTTCATGTAAGATCTTTTGCCAAAATCAACGGTAAAAAAATACTTCCCATTGACGACTTACGTCAATCTTTTCTTGGTTACATTTCAATAATTTGATTCTTTTTTTTTTCCTACTCTAATATGAATTTACTCGTAAGCGATAAATAAAAAAACCATCAGTATCAAGATTTTTTTTTTCTTTTGTGACATAATTTGAGTTTCAATTTCAATATCATAAAAATACTTATGTCACTATCTACATTCATAAACAAATTACAACAATTACCTAAAATTAAAGAGAAATTGGGCCTAGTTTTTTTATTAATAATTTTAATATTCTTCTCCATATATAAATTAACTATCCATTTTACTATTTAACTTATAAACATTAATCATATATAAATCATTATAACCTTCGTACTATTATTTATGAAATATGTCGAAAATGAATTCTTAGATTAATAAAATATAATGAGAAAAAAATGCAATTACAAACCAAATGCAAAAATTGAATCAAAATTTGGGCACACAATATGTCAATTACATCATATAAAAAGTAAAACTAAGGAATTTTCATGAGATCCCTTAATCTAAAACAAAAACAAACACAAAATTAAGCAAAAAACATTCACGATGATAATCCTAAATCAATACAAAATTAAACAGAAAACATTCACGATGATAATCCTAAGCCAATATACACACCGTCGATTGAGGAAACCTCAAAAACAAAGGTTTATTGTCAAATGAAAGTAAATCTGCCCTTGCCGAAAACTGTACGGGAAAACGCAATCTTCATCCCACAGACCGCTCCTGATGGCGGTGCTTCCCCCCATCTGGCCACCACATTCCAACTTTGCACAACCATGTCCGGCGAGAAAAAAATTGACCAACAATAAGTTTGTTCATTCAAGACTGGATTTTTATACATCAAGACCTGAACCTACTCAAGTAATATTCCTTCTTGGCAATCCCTTCTTCAGGCGCATAAGGATTCAGAAAAAAAATGGATAACATTTGATCTGTAATTTTTAAAATATGCACACTAACCAAATAAAGAAACAAAAAAATATGGATATCAATACAATAAAAAGTTACTCAAAGGAAAAGAAAACAAATTTTCTAAACCTCTAACTTGTATTGATCGCTTGAAGAAGCTATAGCTTTGTCCAGATTCTTATTCCATGCGGACTGAATTGAAACTATTAGAAAGAATAGGTCCAGTTAACCACGAGCAACCGTGGTCATTTTTTCTAGCTAATCGACTAGTTGGGAATGTTGGGATCTGTGAGGATCTCGTTGTGTACAAGTCTCGAATTCAATAGCAAACATAAACCTTTGCGCAGCGGATCTAAAGGTTTGACGTAGAGAACGTACGGCAAATAAAGTTTATGTAGATCTGGTTGACCATGAACGGCTGACCGCAAATCACGTCTTGGGTTGCACGAACAAGATCAGATCAAAATCGGATCAAACGGATGCAAACAGATCAAAACGAAACTTACAGCCTGGGAGCTTCCGGAGGCACGTGAGGGCGCGTGCGGCGTCCTATGGCGGCGATCTTGGAGCCGATGGAAAGCTCTCGTCGAGACGGTCGTCTGGGTATGTTGTGCGTCAATCGGACCTCCTGTTAGTTCTGTAGGTCAAAATATATTTCGTCTCGGTTTACCTACAGATCTTCTACTGGATTACTCAATACACCCTTCTTTAACTTGTACCAGTGGAGCAACAAGAAGAAGATAAAGCTCGAATGAGATCTAGAGAGAGAGAGAGGCGTGGGGCGTGTCTCTTTAGAATAGGAATTCTGTTCTCTTCTTATGAGCTTAATGATGTATATATAGAGCTACAGTAGGGACCTTTAGGAGATTAGGAAAAAGGCTCCTTAATTAATTAGACTAACTGTGGGCCAAGCCCACTCCTCTAATTAATTAAATAATAATAATGGGCCACTAACATTATATTATTTCACTCCCTTTTCCTAGCCCAAATTACATTTGAGACTCCAATAATAATTACTCGATTTACCTCCCCACGTTTAAGATATAATGTCCATTAATTAATTCGATTACTGACAATCAAGAATTAATTAATTGATTATTATTTCACTGAAGCTAGCGCTCGTTCATCACATTCTTATTATGCCAGAACTTAATCCACCTGCAGGGTTTAGCATAACAATCCTTCATGAACTCACTCCGGGGACATCATCAAACTAACGCACATGGTGACCGTAAATATCCTAACAGCACATCCTATATATAATAATATTACCCAAAACAGTACGAATATTGATCCAGTGAACTAAACCTCACCCAAGTGAATCAAAGTAATATATATTATATATATCTACCTGTTTAATATCTTACGGATTAAGAGAACGCAGAAATTAACCGAGGCCTAGTTCATTTACGATGATCAGTATAAAATGAACTTCTCCTCTTTGGGATCCTGTCCAATACACAAATGTACTAGTGCAACTAATCAGTCAAGACAAACTGTACATTTGACACTACAACCGTTCGGATGGGGTGTTCATGTCCATCTAGGTTGTGAACAACTATTCTTGTTCGCAAGTGACTGATAAGTGATCTTCGGTTCACCCGATGACGACCCACCCTATCTAAGTGTAGAACAACATAACGTAGAATTTGTTTAATCTAACACGATTCTCATTTATAAAGGGTAAATGTGTAATAACATGCAAAGCCAAGCTTTCAGTATATAACACTAACAATCTCCCACTTATACTTAAACTTTCGCTTTTACAGTATAGTCCTATCAATCCGTTATTCTAAAAGACCTATGTCGATCCTATTGTCATACTCATGACTCCCATTCCTTCCACGTGTTTGACGAAGACCTTCCCCGACAAACTCTTCGTGAAAGGATCAACTAGGTTGTCCTTTGATGCAATCTAGGCAACATCAACGTCTCCTCTACCAACGATATCCCTAATCAGATGGTATTTACGCTCTATGTGTTTGCTTTCCCTGTGGGTGTTTGTAGTATTTTTAGGCATGTGGTAACCGAGCTACCCGACTCGGGTCGTTCTCAAAGGAAGGCTGTTCGGAGCTTCGTTCACTACCTAGTCGTCAAAGTCACATAACCAAAAAGAAGGTCCTAAACATTCTACTGACTTGATGGGGATTGGTTGCACGAAATTAAACTAATAATCTAAGAGCAAATGATGAAAGATGCAAATATAGAGAGAAAGATCGAAACTTTGGTCTACCGCAATCTCCACGACTCAAGAAAAAGAAAGTAAACAAAGAGAAAACATGCGAGCATAGTGATCCTAGGTAATCTAACATGAGCTTTCTACACTAGATCATCACGCTTTAAGCAAAGTCGAGATCTCTACACAAGATAAGCACATATAGATTCCTAACACACGTAAGCAAGCAATAAAAATAAAGCAAAAACCTAGAAACGAGCATACACACCATTCGACAATCAAACTCGAAGTAGAAGGGCCTAAGCTAGGTACCTACTCTCTTATCGCATTCTTGAACGAGAATAGTGAATAAAGCTCGAAACTTGGATGAAAATAAGCTCGTCGGAATTTCGCCGGAAAATTGCGTCATGGACCTCCCAACCAAAGAAGAAAAAAAAAAGAAAAGAGAGAGAAGAGAGAAAATAGAAGGGATTTCCCAACTTAAAAGTTGGGAAATGAGGGATGTGTCTAAAAATACAAAGCACAATGTCTTTTTATAGCTACACCTCAAACACACACTAAAAACACGCACATTTACTAAGCTACTCTCGAGGTCGCGGGCACAGATGGCACGAGTGTGGCACGAGGAAGGCATGGTGCGGCGCGAGGCAAATTGATACTCTCGACCTCGCAATGAAGGGCGCGGGCGCGGACGCATGTTGGGCAGGACACTCGCGACCTCGCCATGAAACTCGCGCGCGCGGGGCACGCTGGGAATTGGACTCGCGAGCTAGCAGGCAAATTCGCGCGCGCTGAGGGGAGAAACTCACGGGCTGGTGCGCTCTTTTATGAACTCGCGGGCAAAGGGAGCTGCTGGGCGGACTCGCGGGAAAACTCCATTTCGCGGGCGTGGAATTGAAAATTCGCGAGCTCAGGCGCAGCTCGCGAGTTTGGGGCTGCTCGCGGAATTGCTTTCGCGGGCGTGAATCTGGCCTTTGCTCCATTTTTTAAACTCGATTAGCTCTAACTTTTCGCACGCTTCTCCGATTGACTTGAAATTTTGACCCACGTTCCTCAAATATTTTTCTCCTTGTTTTGGAATACTCAAATCGATATTGCCGCGCAATTAATACATGTGCTCGGAAACGGTTCGCGTGGCTCGGACATGGTCCGGACGGCTCGGAAATATCCCAAAAATGGCTCATCTTCCCGAACTCGAACATTGTGGACCTAAAAAACACCAAAAAGATAAGAAAAGTACGGCGAACCACAAAAACACAAAACGAAAACAAAAATACACGAAACACGATAAAATGGACCGGATGACACTAAAACGAACCTAAAAATACTAAACTCAAGCACATAAAACACATGAAAATAAGCACAAAAACGTAATAAACAGTGGGCTCGAGGTTCTTTTGAGTTCGCTACTGCTCCACTGTTATCACAGTACTTGGTGATACCAGGTGGCAAACTCGGTATAACCTCTAAGTCTACTAAGAAGTTCTTGAGCCAAACTGCCTCTTTCGCTGCCTCTGAGGCTGCTATATACTCGGCTTCCATGGTGGAGTCTGCCACGCATTTCTGCTTAGCACTCCTCCATGAAATGGCTCCACTTCCCAAGGTAAACACATAATCTGAGGTTGACTTACTTTCATCCCTATGTGACTGGAAATCGGAATCACTGTAACCCAGAGGTAGCAAGTTGCCTGCACGGTAAACTAACATGTACTCCTTAGTCCTTCTCAGGTACTTGAGTATATGCTTCACCGCAGACCAATGTTCCCATCCCGGATTACTTTGATTTCTAGCTACTATGTCAATGACGTAGCTAATATCCGGTCTAATGCACAACATTCCATACATGAGACTTCCTACTGCCGAAGTATAAGGAACTGTCTTCATCTCCTCTATCTCCTTAGACGTCTTAGGAGACATCTCCTTAGATAGAGGTATTCCATGTCTGAAAGGTAACATACCTTTCTTGGAATCCTGCATGTTGAATCTGGCTAAGACAGTATCTATGTATAGAGACTAGAATAAGCACAACATTCTCTTCTTACGGTCTCTAATGAGCCTAATACCAAGCATGTGTCATGCTTCACCTAAGTCCGGACATTGAGTGAACCCGTACGACTGGATCACCTCATCAAAACGGATGTTCCTAGATCTCGAAGCTTGCTTCAGTCTATAAATAGACCGATTAAGCTTACACACTAGATGCTCACGACCTTCAGCAATGAATCCCTCTGGTTGCTGTATATAGATGTCTTCCTGCAGGTTCCCATTAAGGAAAGCTGTCTTGACATCCATCTGCCAGACCTCATAGTCCATATGAGCAGCTACTGTTGTGACCATTTTTGTTACATTTTTCTGTACTATTTTGTCGTTCCTTTTCCCCCGTTTTAGGTCTTTTTTTTAGTTTTTAGTTCATTTTATAGTTTATTGTGTGTTTTGTTCTATTTTGGTTTTTTATGTGTTTTTCGTGTATTTTGTCGTTTTTCTACGTTTTTCTTCTTGTTTTTAGTGTGCAGGTCGGAAGCCCCATGAGGAATAAATTTGGATCGAAAATGGGCCAGGAAAATATGGTTGAGTAGAAGGGTTCGTTGGCTACAAGTAGGAAAAAGCATACCACAATTTCGAGTTCAGGCGAGTCCGGACAGGCCCAAAACGCAAAGTCGCACGAAGCACGTCTTTAGTGTGCTGGGCATAAGCTTTGAGAGAATTGGATTTCAAGAATAATTTTTCCATCCAAACATCATTGAATAGAGGGGTTCATTAGCGACGCGTAGAAAAAAACAAAACTCAATTCTGAGTTCGGATGAGCCCAAACAAGCCCAAAACGTAAAGCCACGCAATGCAGTCCAGTTTTCTTCACCGCGGGCAGCGGGACCCTCCGCGTGCAGCGAGTCATTTTCTGCCCAGAAAAGTCACGGCCGCGGAGCAAGTCGCGGGCAGCGGAACTCTCTCCAGGGGTAGCGGAACCTGGAATGTGCAGATTTTGTGGATTTTCCTCATTTCTTCCACTTTTCTCCATATTTCCCTCCATGATTCTTCTCCATATTTTGAGGCACTCACTCCTCCATGTTTTGTGGCTTGAATGGTGGAGGAATTCCTCCATGTCTTGAGATTGTAAGTGGCTTAAATGATGAATGAAAATAGTATAAAAAGGGGAAGATGTGCAAGACATGAGATAACCTTTCTTCAAGGGGGTTCTTCCCCTCCCCTCCTTCTCCATTTCTCCCTCTCTTTCTTCTTCTTGTATTCTCTTTATTTTTTCTTTTGGATGAAGCTTGTATTTGAACTCAACACTTGGAGATTGATATGTAAGTTTATTTTCTCTTTGAATTAATTCATGCATAATGGTTAATTTAGGAGAAATGTTTTGTTGTGTTGAATTTGATATGAGTAGCTAATCCTTTAGCTAGGGTTAGGGGATAATTATTCTGGTTTGTTCTCATTTACGTGCATGACGATAACTCAATCTTAACAAGTTGTCTTAATTATGAATTGATAAAATCATACTTGATAAATTGTTATAACCTAAGAGTGACACTTAGGTTAATTTGTTGATATAATCAAAGAGTAACACTTTGATTTGTGATTGAATATTGATTTGTTGAGTTAGAGTTTGTTAATTCTACGAATTGTGACTTTTAGAACCGAAAGGGAATGAGTTGTAGAGATAATCGATTTCAAATCCGAGAGGGGAGAAATTGGTAGAATTTGGCTCGTTTAGAGTAGATATGTTCGGAGACGTATTGTCTATGTGTTAATTGTTTCGTTAATTTGCTCTTTTATGTTTATCCTCATATTACGAGAGTTGGTGAGGTTAAACTGCTAAATGAGTTAGTTAGTCGAACCACTTACCGAGTTATTAATTGTCGTTAAATGTGTGTAGAACCAGAAGCGATTATTCCCTATACCCTAGCTCGTCTATCTTTTTATCGTTTATATACTTAGGTATATAATCGTCTTTTGTTATTTCTTAGTTGATAAATCTCCAACCCTATGATGATTAGAATGTTTAGGATTTATTTTGCTTTTATGTGTTATCTATACTGATATAGCCACACAAGGATAACCCGATCTAAGAGGCCTCTTTCTCGACCGGTGAACCACTTGAACGACTCGCATGTCGACATGAGTCTGTCGACACGCTCAAATCGGCTTCCCTAAAGTCGATTCGATCACGAGCAATCAAGAAGAGGCAGAGATGGGTCTAGCCGACTCTTGCAAGTCGACCTTTGCTATCGACTTTTACTAGTCGACATAAGGGGGAGAAAAACATCATGAGCATAGCTCCCATTCATCAGGTACTCTAGCTCGACTTCTACTAGTCGACTCCACTATGACGACTCTCTGAAGACGACTCCGCCACAGAGGGTCAAACCAAGCGTAGCCTCTGAAACCGCTCATATTCATAAGTCGACCTATCAGCTCTCGAGGTCGACTCTGTACATCTCGAGGATCAAAGCAAAGTGGAGACGATTCACTACACTTGCAACATATCCGAAGCTCTACCCACCATAGGAAGGATAAGAAGGAATATTGTGATAACTCAGCAGTAAAGGGAGACGAATCAACCGGGGCATTTTGGACCTTCTAGGTCCACCGACTTGGGCATTTTGGGCACTTCAAGTAAGTATCCACTCCTATATAAAGGAGGCGAGGTAATCCAAACCCTAACTCTCATTCATTCACTCTTCCCCATAGCTGCTGCGCAGCCTCTCTTCATCACTCACATACTGACTTGAGCGTCGGAGGCTCTACGCCGGAAAAACCTCCGGCGTTGAGTTTTTGCAGGTATTCTCCCGGTCTAGCAACGGTTCGAAGGCGATTCAAACAGATCTGAGCTCTTTACCACCGGTTCTCTTCAGATCTGGAAGTAGACTCATCATATTGGCGCCGTCTGTGGGAAGTTCTTGAAGGAAGGAAGAGCTTCACACCCAGCTCCGATCTGTTTGCTGATGGCGGAGAAGGAAGGCTTGCAGAGGAACTTGAACGAGGAGTTTAGAGGGGCATGGATGGACAAGAGACCACCACTTTCCACCACCAAACACCCTGTGATGCAGATGATGGGAATGCCACCGTTTGGAGGGCCTCCACCAACTGACGTTGGGCGGAGAAACGCCTGTTACTCCAACCGGCGTGAAGTTACAAGTGTTGACCCAGGTGGGAACGAATCAAAACCCTAATCCAGATGGAGGAAAGGAGCCAACGGAGATGTCTCGACGTGAGGGGAAGCAGATACAGGAGGTGCCGGAGCAAACCCAACCCCATGTCGAGGAGCAGACCTTGACAATGACGAGAAGCGAAATGCAGAGGATGATTGCTGAAGCTGTGGCCGCCCAGATGAAGCAAATAGCACAGGTCGAGCAACAGCCCCGCGTCGAGTATCCGCCTCGAGTCGAGCAGCAGCCCCGCGTCGAGCCTCAAGTCGAGCAGTATCCCCGCGTCGAGCAACAAGCCCAGTCAAATGTACAACAGAATAGGAGGGTGGATGAGGAGGAGTCCTCTATTCGAACTGTCAATCCACAAGCGAGGGACGAGACGTTAGAACAACTACTACCCCAAGTTCGTGACTTACAGGCTCGAGTCGATGGGAAGAAGAGCAGAGGAGCAAAAGAACACCCGTTCTCGCTGCAGATCCTGAGAGCCGATTTGCCCAAAGGCTTCAGGGAATTGAATATATGGTATGACGGCTCCACTGACCCGTCTCGACACTTGAGGAGTTTCGAAAATATGGCCGTGCTTCACCGTTACAGCGACCCAGTCCAATGTCGCGCCTTCCTGACGACTTTGACCGGGTCGGCACAAGACTGGTTCCACCAACTCCCAGCAGGGTCGATTAGGGATTTTGACGGTTTCAGCTCGAGCTTTCTTAACCAATTCGCAAGTGTGAGGGTGCAGGAAAAACCGTATCTTTCGTTGATTAGCATGCAGCAGAAGAAAGGCGAGTCATTACGGGAGTATGTGGCGAGATTTACCAAGGCATGCGTCGAATGCCCAACGGCGACAGAGGAAATCAAATCGGGAGGATTGACGAGAGGACTACTACCAGGGTTGTGTAAGAACTCTTTGGCCGAGCGACCTGGTAGGAGTTTCGACGATGTGTTGGGAAGATGCGCCAAGTATATGAATGTCGAGGAGGCCGAAGCCGACTACTTACAAAGCATGAAGATGTCTCAATTCGACTGTCGAGACGACAAGAAGGAAAAGAAGGGCCAGTCTGTAACACCCCGCTTATCAGAGTAAATTTTTCGCAACTTTTACTTCGAATATACTTAACTCTTTCTAAATCTTTTGCGACTAACTTGGGATGCTACTCAAACTCATCATCTTGAAAATCCATTTATCTTTAAACTTTTGTCTAATCCTTCTTTAAACATAATTAAAACAGATTTCCTTTAAACTTGCATTTAAAATACTATAATTCTATTTTTCAATATCATGTTTATATTTCTAGAAATACAATAATTATATTTCTTAAAATACCATAATTAACATGGTAAAACTTATAAATTTCGAGTTTAATAATTAATGTGCATAGCGGAATACTTAAAAACGTGGTTAATTATACAGACTGGTTTAAATGTCCACATTAAGCTTGTCTTCGTTTACTTCCACGATCCACACCAACACATCTCCACTCACACCTCCTCGTTAACCTGTTACCTGAAACTAAAACTCATGGGGGTGAGTAACGAATATGGATAATCATAAACTTAAACTTAAACTTTCATTTATCTGGCCGATGGTTAATCGGATACATGTGCACACTCTGATGGATATTTCTTAGGCCCGTCTCGCCTCCATCAGAACTTAAGATATAATCTTTGAGACAATTTAATGCCTCCTCATCCCAAGCGTAATAAACCTTAACTTCGGGATATATCTTTTGAGACAACTGATGGTCTCCTCATCCCAATCACATATCGTACTCAATGTGATACCCGTTCAGGGTCCCCACCTTTTCATCTTTGAAATCATTTGTAACTCGATAAGTGCTGTACTGGTACTGTATCTGCAAGTTAAATCAAATATAGACAAATATACTAAGTACTATGCTCGCAATACTCAATAAGATGCTCGACTCTATCAGATAATTTATCTGGATATAATGGAACACACTAACGGTTCTCTAAAAATAATACTAAGTTCGGAATTTAATACTGATATTCTTAACTGAACTAATTTGGCTAGGAAAAATACTCAAATTTCACGATAAAACTCGGACCGAAATACTCGAATCAAAATAACTTGAACTGCCTACCAATCTTACTTAATTGAACTGAAACCTTATCTAATTACTCAACTTATATATATATAACTATATGTACTGAAAGTTTTTATCCCAACCAAATTTCATAATTTAATTCAATTTAAATTGAATTAAACAAATTCTCAAAACTCTATGATTTTTCAAAAATCATACATAATTCTGAAAATAATGAAACTTGGCAGTTAAATAATAAATATACTCTAGTATTTTCTGTCCAAATTCCATCTCAATAGCACTTCAATAGCTCATTGAACACAAATGCTAAACTTAAATTATAATTATGCTAATTACACGCATAACTTCAAACAATTTTTTAAAATAACATACTTATTATATTAAACTAAAACTTGGTCATCCTGTTCAATAATCATTCAAGAAATATTCATAAAAATTTCACATTAAAATCTTAAATGTTACATAAGTTCTCTCGCATATACAATCAACTTGACATGTGTGCGATATAGAATTTTTAACTCCTTCATTTCTCAACATAAAATTCTGAAATTTGGCAGGAGACTTCTCAACATATAGATAGACATGTCATTAAAATTTCAGATTTTTCTCATGCATATAGTCTGACTTATTCGAATTCAAAATATGCAGCTTAAACTAGGCATAAAAATTCGATTTGCATGATAAACTTTAAAAACTTATTAATCGAGCTATACTTGACTAAATGACATGATTATTTCACCTAAATGCTCAGCACTTACAAAATAAATAGTCATTATAAACTTAAAATAGCAGTTTGTTCATAGCATGCTCGATTTCGCAAAGCAAACAACACATAAAAAAAATCATGTGAATAGATTATATCTTGCTTCATTTAGTGCACAAAATCGCTAAAGAGCTTAACTTTTAAGGCATCAATATATGTCATTAACCACTTTATCATGGCTACAAAGCATGCTAAAAATTTTAACTTCTTACCTTCTTTAAAAGAGCAAGATAATAAAATGAAGAAGGTGATGATCGGTACTTCCCNCTGAGCTTAGTCATACCCATAGGTGTCTTTAGCCAAAAATTTTAACAATGAAATGTTGACTTTACTGTATATATATACTATTAGGAAGTGTAGTGGATTTAATACTTTATTAAAATGTAACATGCGTCCCTTAATTGGCAAGATAAGAGTTTAGTCAGCTTGGAAGGTGTCAGCATTCTTAAAATATGAACCATACTAGATAAGGGACCATATAATAACTATAAGCACTAAATATGGATTTATACAAATAAAATCTGAATCAACATATAAAATATATATATATATATATATATATGTATATAGCGATTGGATCCAATGAGTACACTTATTTAAAGTGTGCACGTGAGACTCAATCATACCCATTGATTTTGTGTTGATCAATGACACATATTAATCATATAAAAAATACATTAATTAAATCATAATAAATTATTATTATTTTATTTAAATTTAAATTAATATTATATTAAAATTAATTATATCATAAATAAATTAAATATAAAATAAATATTCCGACAGTCGGTCACCGGCGACCTCATTTTTCCGGCGACACAATTTTTCGGCGACCCCATTTTTTCGGAAACCCGCCGGCGGCCGCCGACGGCATCCAGTCCGGCTACCCTCATCCTGTTTTTCCGACAACCCTTTCTGCCGGCGACCCCATTTTTTCGGCTCCTCACTACGGTCAGCCCGCAGTTCGAGCCTCCACGGCTGTTCAAGGACGGCCCAACGATTCCAGCCTAGCGCCTCAGTCCGGCGACTCCAGTTTTTCCGGCGGAAAGCTTAAGCTCCGACCATTTTCCGACAGTCATGGCCAACTTCATCTTCTCTAGTTTTCACGACGGCAAGAAGCTTCTGAAGCTTTTTCGATGTCCCAGGAATCTTCAGGTGGTCGGAAGTAGCGTCCAGGACGTCTGCCATGGCGGACAGCTTGAGCTTCGAATTTCCGGCGGTCATGGCTAACTTTGTCTTTTCCGGGTTTCACGGTGGCAAGACGTTCCTAACAATTTTTTTATGTCCCAAGACTCTCTAGCTGGTTGGACTTGGCTTCGAGGAGGCCGGCTGTGGCAGACGTACGCGGAGCTCCGACCATTTTTTGGCGGTCATGGACTCATGGCGGCCAGCTCGACGGTTGGCGACTTCTTGGTGATCATGACGACGGCCGGACGATTTTCTGATATTCAGGACGTCGGAGAGGTGGGGTATTGTTGAGCACCGGTCAAGCAAAGCTCATGGTTGAAGATGACGGGGAGGTCTGCTAGCGTTGGTGTTGATGGAAGAAGATCACATTTTCCATAAAATGACAATTTCACCCCTAAAGTGATTTAATGCTTTGGCTATTTGTGTGGGCTTTGATGGACTGGCACAATAGTCCTATTGAATTTCTTTTTGCTCCTCAATTAATATACTATCAATATTTTAAGTGCACATTTAATTCAAATAAATGCACATTTAGTTCATATGTCGTGCATATTTAATTTAACAAATATGCATAAATTAACTAAATATGCATCATTATACATTTAATTTAAATAACAAATATGCACTGTGGATGAACTAAATATGTATTTCGTATTAACTAAATATGCATCATGAATGAATTAAATATGCATCATTATATTTCATTCAAATATAACAAATAGACATTATAAATGAATAAAATATCATCATTATATATTTAATTTAAATATAACAAATATGCACTATTAAGCATTTTGTAATAACTAAATATGCGCATCATTATATATTTAATTTAAACATAACAACTATGCTTGTCGTATTAACTAAATATGCATCATCTATGAACTACATATGCATTATTAATTAATTAAATATCCATCATGATTAAACTAAATATTCATCATGTATATATTTAATTTAAATATAACAAATATGCACAATGGATGAACTAAATATGCATGTTGTATGAACTAAATATCCATCATGAATGAACTAAATATGCATTATGAATGAACTAAATATACATCACTTATATATTTAATTTAATTAACAAACATGCATTTCGTACTAACTAAATATGCATAATCAATGAACAAAATATGCATCATGAATGAACAAAATGTACATCATTATATATTTAATTAAATATACTAAATATGCATTTCGTATTAACTAAATATGCATCATTAGTTACCTAAATATGCATCGTGAATGAACTAAATATGAATTATGTATATATATATATTTAATTTAAATATAACAAATATGCATTTTGTATGAACTAAGTATGCATCATATATTAATAAATATGCATCATTATATATTAAATTTAAATATAATAAATATGCACTATGGATGAACTAAAGATGCATTTCGTATTAACTAAATATGCAACATCAATGAACTAAATATGCATCATGAATAAACTAAATATGCACATGTAAATATTTAATTTAATTATAATAAATATGCACTATGGATGAACTAAATATGTATTACGTCTTAACTAAATATGCATCATCTATTAACTAACTAAGCATGATTATATATTTAGTTTAAATATAAAAATATGCTCTATGGATGGACTAAATGTGCGTTTCGTATAAACTAAATAAACAGCATTAATGAACTAAACATGCATTATGAATAAGCTAAATATGCACATCTAAATATTTGATTTAAATATAATAAATATGCACTATGAATTAACTAAATATGCATTATTATATATTTAATGTAAATATAATAAATATGCACTATGAATGAAATAAATATGCATTTCGAATGAACTAAATATGCATATTTTGATATTTATAGTAGCAACAAAAATATTTTATTTGTTACACTATATTGTTAAACCATTATTATTAATTAGCAGTAAAACATTATAAAAGAATGCAACATGTCCAGTCACGTGCAAAGCACGAAAGGTCCCCACGCTATCCTTTTAAGTAAATTCTTAATTTAAGTAAATTCATTCATTATCATATTTATTGTCTTGTTTTGTTCCCTACAAAGTCCCACCCACTCTTTTCTCGTAGCAGGCTTTTTATTAAATCATCCACCCACCCATTCATTATTAAATCGAGCTCATTTTACACGCTTTTCGATATTTTTCCCAATTAATTTCTAGCATATTTTTTCTACCATGGCTATGGCTGCTCATGTTTGTGGAGCTTTTGTATTAATACTGGCTGTGTTGTTTATTACAAGCAGCAAAATATATGCAGATCCAGACATGCTTCAAGATATTATCATTTTCGCACTGATCGGATTTTCGCCCGGATCGGATTTTCACTCGGATCTGATTTTCGCACGGTCGCGAACAGGATGTCTGTGGCCGACGAACTTCACCTGCTCAGCCTCATCCCTGGCGGCGCGCGACTCCGACGGGATGAATTGGAGGACGCCTGGAGGCCGATGGCGATCATGGCTGGGGTCGACGGCAGCTATGGCCGGTGGCTCTGCGACGGGCTGACCGACGGCTGGAGGTCCGGGCTGGGAGGTTGACTGAGGCTTCACTGAATTCATCGGGCTGAAGGTCGCAGGAAAACGGGTTCGTCGGAAAACTGGGTCGCCGGAATTCTATTCGCCTCTGACCGGAGTCAACTCCGGTCAATGGCCGGCAACAGGCGGTCAACGTCGATCAATAGCTGGGCGGCCGACGGTCAACGTCGGTCCACATAATTATATATTTTATTATATATTTAATTTAAGTATAATAATTAATATTTTTATTATTTAATTAATATAGATTTTAATTGATCTATACAAAATGAATGGCTAAGATTGAGTCTTACGTACTCATTATAAGGAGTGGTCTCATTGGATCCACCCCCTATATATATATATATATATATCTAGTCTTAAAGATATTGATAGTGGTGTGTTGTTATTAGGATAAGAAAAATAATAATAGTCATTGTCCATATATTAATTAGGCGTGCAAAAGAATTTGAAACTTTATCTCAAAAGTCTGATTTTTAAATCCCAAAGTCCAACCAAATAATAAAGAGTTTATTTGAAAATAGTGGCGTGCAAGCTAATGAATTAAGGATCTAATAACTGGCTCGGAACTAGGAACGAGCATTATTAATAAAAGTAAATTAGTTCAAACTCGGAACTAAAATAATTACTTTTATTAATAACTGAATGGGATGTTACAATCTACCCCCCTTAAAATTATTTCCGTCCTCGGAAATACTGAAACTGGGTACATACGAACTGTGTACATATCAGAACTCGAAATCTAGAAAACGAGTGCTAATATCAATTTCTCTCTCCCAAGTGGCATCTAACTCTACGTGGCTATTCCATTTTTATACTAATGAGGGGAATATCTCGATTCCTCAGCCAATGAACCTTTCGGTCCAAAACTGCTATCAGCTGCTCCTCGTAAGTTAAATCTTACTGAAACTGAAACTGATTGTCCAGAAGCACATACTCTGGATCGCACACATACTTACGTACATTGCTACTTAAAACTTTATGCACACTGGACAACTTTAGAGAAAAATTGATATAAATTACTTATCTGACTGCCTATGCGATACATGGCATACGATTTAACCACTACCCGGGGCCCTTCGGGTGCGGAACATCTATATGCGTTGTACCTTAATGTCGATATCACTTGTATTAATTAACAAGTCACATCTCCATTCTATACTAACATCTTACTAAAATTGCTTCTCTTTTGAGAAACCTTTTTACTCAATATCACTATTGATATTTACTCCAACTTCTCCGACTTAACTATAGGTGAGAATTTCGTTGGAATTTCTGATCTGATATGGAATAACTTGACCATTCTCTCTTGGTCATATCATAATTCCAACCTTACAGGTAAACTTATTTACCTTTATTATCACATCTGCATTAATGATATCGCAACATCTCGCTTGTTGCCAACATCTCACATCTGATTGCCAACATCTCACATCTGTTTGCAACGCATTAAATGCATACCGACTGCAATACTATCTTCGGCTTATCAACAATTGGAATTATTGTTGACATATCACATCCTCTCTCTGCTGCATTAACTGCCTTCTGGTTGCGTATTCTATCGTTAGGTATATTTTAATCATACCTCGCAACTTATCTCATACTCATCTCTTCTTTATAACTCCTTTGATAATCCCTCCATCTTCCTCAACGATGGTCCGATTCACCAATGGATTTAGCACTGCTAAAAATCCAAAAATTCTATTCTTTTCTTCCTCTTAATATCATAAACAGAATTTATCGAGCTCGAGTAGGAAGATTAAGAATACTCATGCTCAATAATATCCCAAATGATATAAGATGGTTGATCGAAGCAAAGGTCCGAGTATCTGGCGAATATCCCAATGCATACAAGTATCTGTCAGGTATGGGTAAAAGCACTTTTGCCAAGAAACGTAGAGCAAAAAGATTAGGTGGCTGCCATAAATGTGCCCGCTGGAACTGCGACACTCGCTGTACTTCTTTAGGCTTCCTGTCAAATAATCGAGAAGATAAAATTACTTTCATCAAGAATGGCTTGAGTAAGGAATCTCTGGATCAAACTATTCAGCAGATTCTTGATACACATTCTAGTGGATATGTGCATCGAGAACTGATGTCTTTATGGCTTCTGTTCAAACATGAAGAAAAACTTCATAGTCGGAAAATTATCATTTCCACTGATCATGTTTGTCAACTCTGTTCTTGATGTCACTGTTGTACTGTACATATTTCTTATCCTTTCCAACAGATAAGAGTCATTTAAGACTCAACTGCTTTCTTGTCGGAACTTTCTTCTTTAAAAGCAACTCTCTTTCTTCTTTAAAAGGCAAATCTATCTTTTAGCCAAATATCTCTTCATAATAAATGGCTACTGCCGAATCTTCTCAAGGACCTAAACTTCTTCAACCTCTTAGAACTGTATGCATCCTTGGTGGTTCTAAATTTGTAAATTTTCCTCACAACATTTATGTTGTAAGCCAACTGGTGAAAGAGTTGGGAAAACATAACATCAACATACTTTATGGAGGAACTAGTATCTATTTCTTTAACAACCTCTTAATGGTTGCTAAATGCTTTGACATTCAGGTGAGAAGTATCCTTCCTTTTTATCTCACTTCATCAAAGATTGTCAAAGATTCTGCTACTTTGATGATAACTCTTTCAATTTATGACTGCTTGATGTCTATGATATCTAGTTGTGATGCTTTCATCATTCTTCCTGGTGGATATGGAACTTTAATGACTGCATTTACCCTTGCTACTTGGGCAGAAATGAAATTTCATGCCAAACCTATTGGTTTGTTAAATTTCAATAACTATTTCCACCACTTGCTTGGATTTCTAGATGAAGGAGTGTATCAAACTTTTATATCTCCCTTTCAAAGAGAAATATTCAAGTCTGCAAACACATCCTCTGAACTTATCCAGAAGCTTCAAAACAGCATCTCAACAGTTCAAGATTCTGTGGAAACTCCAGGATTCAAACGCAAGCGAGCATTTGATCCTTT
>BKCP01004483.1:638425-736369 GCA_008636005.1 Striga asiatica | reverse complement strand
AAACAAGACACAACAAAACAGTTACGATTGAGCATCAGACTTCTCCACCTCATCACCATCCCCAGCTGCGACTGTCTCAGTCTTATCACCACCATCGCCTTCGTTCGCCCCAGCCGACTCTTCATCCCGCCTCTCCTCAGCCTGCTCTTCATCCCCCTCGACCTCAAAAGGTCCCTCATCATCTTCTCCACTTGGCCCGACTAAGTCGGTCGGACCGGCCAAGGGAGAAGGAGAAACCTCGAGACGACCACCCAACCCGGCTTTGCGAATTGCCCTCGCCTCGAGACCGGTCCACCAAGGATAGTCCAGAGGAAGAGTCGCATCGCCCCTATAACCGTCAGGGAAGGGAAGTGTTTTCTTGACCTCCTCACGGTCGAGCTGTCCCTCGCATTCTGTGCCCTTCGTCGCTGCCTCCCATGCGTCAAAAGTGAAATTAAAGTACTGGAGAGCAGCAGGGCAGAGTTTGTCAAGAAAGGCAGGAGAATGGCAGAATAGATTCACAGTTTCCTGACGATAATGCTCGAGGAAACACAGAACCCATCGGCGACTTCAGAAAGGTTCTACGCCCCTCGAGGACCCCAGCCTCCCTCTCGACCAGGGCATCATCAGCCGCCTTCGCAAAATCAGCCTGCAGCTGGTCGACTTTGGAGAGGGCAGCGGCCTTCTCGGTTTTCAACTTGGCAATCAGAACATTGGCAGCCAAGAGGTCGTCATCTTTCTTCTCGAGCTCGGGAAGCAGATCCTGGTACTTCTTTTTGAAAGCACGGACGTTGGAATCAGGAGAACTTGTATCCTCGAGCAAGGAAGGCATAATAAATGCCATGAACTAAAAACCATGTAAGGACAATCAGAAAGGGTGAGAACTCAAGTAAGATTAATCGACTGAACTTAAAAATAACAAATTACCCGAGAGAAGCAAAGGAGAGCACGGCTGGCGCGGTCGTAAGGATCACGGTCGGCGCGAGCTTTATCAGCAGCAGGGATGATGGAGTCAAAGTACTTGGCAATCTCATGGGGATGAGGGTGGTCCCACAGTCGAGAAGGTCTCTCGAGGGTGACTGTCTCGAGTTGACCCGCCGAAGGAGCGGGCGCGGCGGCCTTGCCCTTGTCTTTCGTCTTCCGACGTTTGAGAGAATCGGGGACAAGGGTCACATCTGCCGAGTCCTGAGCCCGCTTCCGGGGAAGGGAGCTTGGAGCTTTCTTTTGACTCCCAGGAAAGGGGAGCATTACCTTCGATTTTCCTGCGGCAGTCGTCTCGACCGCCGCATCTTTCGCACCCGATACCAAGCCGCCGTCGGGATTTGCCGAGGAAGCAGGACGAGCAGCAGATTTCCCGTCGCCTTTTGTCTTCTCGAATCGTGCAAGAACGGAATCTACAGATAGGCATAAAAAATATTAGTCAATGGCGTAAACACTTAAAATAAAAATGCACGCAAGCCACTTACGAGGGTCGTCGAGATGAGGAAGATCCTCTTCAACAACGAGGCCGACATGATTGAGGAGGGACATCTCTTTGATCAGAGGCCGAGCCTTATAAGTATTTTTATTAAGTTCGGCTAACATCGACTCGAACATGGAGGACTGTTGCCATTTATTTTGTTTAACCTTGGAAGTGATCCAAGTGTTCGGATACGGATACGAGCCGGGAGCGGGTCGAATGAAAATGAATTTAGATTTCCATTTTGTCACGTTGGAAGAAAGGTCATCGAGAAAAGTGACACCGGCGCGACGACCCAGACAATGGGCGTCTTTTATGAATCTATAGCTATAACAGTAAAAGAGAAACTCGGGAGAGAAATATCGAAGCTTTATTTTGGAAACGACGATAAAGGCAATCATAATGCGAAGAGCATTAGGAGAGAACTGATTTATGGGAACATCATACAAATCGCTGATAGCGCGAAGTTCGGGTTGAATTGGGAAGCGGAGACCGAACAAAACTTGATCGATAAAGAACGTGTAGAAGCCAGGAGGAGGATGAGCGAAGTCGTCATTAGGACTAGGAACGATCAACTCCCAGTCGGATGGAAGGCCACTGTACACTTTAAAGCCCTCGACCTCGGCTGCAGAGGCATAACAAAAAGGATTTAAAATAGCCAGTTTGGCTAAAGGACATGCTACAGATACGGTATCTCGAGCCTCGAAAAGAGGCGCGATTATGGGTAAAGGACTAGTTCTATATACAGGTAAATCTAAAATCCTAAGGGGAATACCTTGGGGAATGAGGTCGAGACGAGGAGACTTATTAGTGCGTGAAGGCTCGGGATCTTCAGCCAAAACACCCGACATCCACGCTTGTCTATGAGCATCTTGGTCGATGCCGAAAGATGATACGTCTGAATGAGAATTCGGCGACTGATCAGCCGGTTTGAAGCCGACTATTTGCACTGAATCGGAGGATTGAGCGCCTGCATCGATTAGGCGTTCGACAGTGTCGGGCGAAGAGTCGGAATCAGAATCTAGAAAAAGAAACGAAAAAGAAGAGTCGAGATCAGTAAAGGTAACTTAGTACGAAGCGCGGAAGGGCATAATGAACAAAGAGTAAGTCGACTTGTGAAAGTCGACGTAAGTCGAGCCGAGGGAAAATTATGAAAGAGTGGCTCCGAAACAAAGGAAGCAGTGTGCGCCATGCGTCCTAATAGTAATGAACGAACAGAAGCGAAGAAGGACAAGAGCCAAGCCTAAGTCAACCGGAAAAGCATAGATCGACTCGATGCTAAGAGTCGACAGGAGACAAAGTCGGAATAAACAAAAAATCTAAAGGAAGGTCCAGGCAAAGAAGATCTAACGCAATTCGCGAAAAATCATTCAACTAACGCCTAGAACACCAGTTTTGGAACACAGAAAACCCAGAAAAATTCAGAAAGTTCACAGAAAACAAAGAAGAGCATAAGTTGAGAAATCGGAATACTTACACATGGTTGTTGTCGGAACTCTGGAGATCTGGAGTCGCCGGAGAAGAGAAGCGCCGGAGAGCAGAGAGCACGGAAAGCAAAGAAGAAGTTCGAGAAGGTTCAGAGAGCAAGAGTGCAGAAAAGTGATCTCTCGAAAAAGAGGAGAATACTTATAGAGGGAGCAAATGATTGTCAGCCGTTAGATCATGATCCGATCCGACGGTCCCTAGCGAAGCGCGGAATGCGAGGCGGCGGACTTAAAGTGATGTGATAAACTACAAATTTGAAATTCGAAATTTGAAAAGGTGTCAGGTTGTCAGAATTATCCAGAAGACAATGATAAGACCTCACTACAGCATCGAACGGCCATAAGGTTAGAGCTTCAATGTCGAGGAACGAAGAACGAGTAAAGTTAATAAAAGAAGTCGATCACCAAATTTACTCTTAAGCAGTCGACCGCTTAGAGTAATTTTTGGGGGGGGGGACTAGATGATATAGCCACACAAGGATAACCCGGTCTAAGAGGCCTCTTTCTCGACCGGTGAACCACTTGAACGACTCGCATGTCGACATGAGTCTGTCGACACGCTCAAATCGGCTTCCCTAAAGTCGATTCGATCACGAGCAATCAAGAAGAGGCAGAGATGGGTCTAGCCGACTCTTGCAAGTCGACCTTTGTCTATCGACTTTTACTAGTCGACATAAGGGGGAGAAAAACATCAGGAGCATAGCTCCCATTCATCAGGTACTCTAGGTCGACTTCTACTAGTCGACTCCACTATGACGACTCTCTGAAGACGACTCCGCCACAGAGGGTCAAACCAAACGTAGCCTCTGAAACCGCTCATATTCATAAGTCGACCTATCAGCTCTCGAGGTCGACTCTGTACATCTCGAGGATCAAAGCAAAGTGGAGACGATTCACTACACTTGCAACATATCCGAAGCTCAACCCACCATAGGAAGGATAAAAAGGAATCTTGTGATAACTCAGCAGTAAGGGGAGACGAATCGACCGGGGCATTTTGGACCTTCTAGGTCCACCGACATGGGCATTTTGGGCACTTCAAGTAAGTATCCACTCCTATATAAAGGAGGCGAGGTAATCCAAACCCTAACTCAAATTCTTTCACTCTTCCCCATAGCTGCTGCGCAGCCTCTCTTCATCACTCACATACTGACTTGAGCGTCGGAGGCTCTACGCCGGAAAAACCTCCGGCGTTGAGTTTTTGCAGGTATTCTCCCGGTCTAGCAATGGTTCGAAGGCGATTCAAACAGATCTGAGCTATTTACCACCGGTTCTCTTCAGATCTGGAAGTAGACTCATCATATACCACTTCTAAATTCTGAACCGCCTTCCTCGAGAGATCGACTCGGGAAACGAATCATTCGATTCGGTGCTCGGTAAAATAAAAATAATTTGCTACAACAGCTACAACCAAGAGAATCCGAATGGACTCAAGCATAGCTACTGGCAAAAAGGTCTCATCATAATCAATACCCTCGATCTGGGTATAACCATTTGCAACAAGCCTAGCTTTAAAGGTTTGCACCTTTCCATCTGATCCTCTCTTTCTCTTATAGATCCACTTACATCCAATGAGTCGTACCCCATCGGGTGGTTCTACAAAGTAATATATATTATATATATCTGCCTGTTTAATATCTTACGGGTTAAGAGAACGCAGTAATTAACCGAGGCCTAGTTCATTTACGACGATCAGTATAAAATGAACTTCTCCTCTCTGGAATCCTGTTCAATACATAAATGTACTAGTGCAACTAATCAGTTAAGACAAACTGTACAGTTGACACTACAACCGTTCGGATGGAGTGTTCATGTCCATCTTGGTTGTGAACAACTATTCTTGTTCGCAAGTGACTGATAGAGTGATCTTCGCCCGATGACGACCCACCCTATCTAAGTGCAGAATAACAGAACGTAGAACTTGTTTAATCTAACACGATTCTCATTTAGAAAGGGTAAATGTGTAATAACATGCAAAACCAAGCTTTCAGTATATAACACTAACAGGAAAAACGTAGTTTATGACGTCTTCAAAACATTTTCAAATGTCAAATTCTACTGCTACTAATTTTTGTAGGTTTGATGCTTAATCATAAAGATAGAAGCCTGAGGTATTGATATCCTAAAAACAAATAAGTACTTTTACAGCTAATACACTTATAAAATCACGACACTCTTTTCTTTTCTTTAAGTATATCAATTCTGTTGCACACACTACTAATTATCAGCTATTTTGGCTCATACAACATCACAATACTTCTAATACACACACTAAACATTAAAAGATTTATTAAATCAGGTAATAATATCAAAATCCAATAGTTTTTCTTTTTCAAGATTGAGCAAAAAATTCAAGCTAACCCAAATAAGCATCAAATAAAATACTCAGCAGTGCGCTGGTGAGGTCCAGTTGGGAGGGCCAAGAGCTTGCCCTGCGTAAACCCTTTGACTGGGTCGCCTATGGTTTGACAAAATCATAGAGGGGAAGGGTCTGCGGCTTCTTCTCCGTCTTGGTGGCAGCAACATCAGTGAGCAGCGGGAAATTCGACTGGAATAATCAAAACTACTGAAATTCGACTAAAATACTACACATCGAATACTACTGAAATTAATCAAAATTGGATAATCAAATTAATCAAAATTATGTGATCAAATCTTCCAGCATACAAGAATATTAATATTCATAGCTAATGCATAAATAAACAATTCCTCAAGGTATAATCACAACTAAAACCAATATGAACCCAATAACAACCAATAACCTAAACAACATCTTCATTAGCTGCAGCAGAATTAAAACTACATGTGCAACTTTGTAATTAATCATAAAAAATATATCTTTATAAAAGTTTACCTCTAGCACGCCTGCCAATATCTGAAAATGGAGCCGGACTGTTAACCATAGCCTTTACTTTTTTCGTGAAAGAAGTTTCAAGTCAAAACTTACATAACAAATTAGAAGCAGTGTTAAAACACACGTATTTCTCGCAAATTTTCACAAAAAATCCAAACAACAAAACACAGTACGGCCGAGCCACCAATTCAATTACCCACAATTGAAAAACAAAAAAACACACACACAAAGGTTAAAAACAACGGATATACAACAATCATTGCAGTAGTGTAACTTAAAATGAAGAGTCATAGATTAACCATAATATTGAAAATAAAGGAAAAAAAACTAATAAAGACAATAATTCAAATTCAAATCAGGAAACAACACATTAACTTCAATTCAATAATTAATAAACACAGACACCTACCCAAACATAGACACCTCACCGAATCTAACCGGAGATGACTTCTTACCAGTCACCCAATTGTCGGTCTCGTCAGCCCTAGACGGAGCAAATTCTCAATCGCCCTCGCGATTGAAGCCTTCCCAATGCCGAGGTTGCTCGTCCTTGATCCCCACACCGTAAGATCTGAATTAGCCGCCGATCTTGTTCTGATCGCTCCTCGACAGTGCGCAAACGAGGTACGGTCAGGAGGGCCAATAGCTTGTCCTGCGTCAGGCTCTTCGACTGGGTCGCCTCCTTCTTGACAAATTCAAGAAGGGTCTTCGTCTTCTTCTTCGCTTTGGTGGTAGCGACACTGACCTACGGGAGATCCGATTGAAAGAATGTTCAGTTGCGATGAATTAAAAGATATTATAGGGAAGTTAGATAAAGATATGGAAGTTAAAGATAAAGATGAATCCTTTTAATAAAATGTTTGAATTTAAAAAAAATAAGGATTATTAAAACAAAATGGTTTGTGATATGTCATGTTTCCTAAATAATTGGCTTACCAATTATTGAGATCCACGAATTCCACAAAATCGGTAACAGAATTGTAGTGAAAAATGGAATCTTATGTCCTCAAAAGCGTGTGAATTGTTATATATGGCAAAAAAAAAAAAGGAACACATGCGGAACAGATTTCCTAAAAATCCTCCGAATTGATTTCATAAAAAATCAATCCGATTTCTTGCTCCATCTCAAAGCATATCTTTAGACAATAGATAATTTAAAAAATCCAAAACTGATATATCAAACACGTGAGCACACAATCACATATAAATTAGCGTAGACAGATTTTATACTACATAAAATTAGGAATGATTCGGTATATTTTGCAAAAATTAGGGAATCGTTTTGATTACATATTAACAAAAATAAAATGAAAAAATCTAACCAAATTTTGAAAAGCGAATAAAAACAGGATGTATAGGATTTTAGAATGTTTCGGATTTTTAATCATTTTCACATTTTTTAAAGACTTTCCACAAATGGGAAGTCAAAGACTTGTTGACCAGTTTTTAAAACTTCCCCTAATTTATTGACCTCTTTTTTTTAATATATATAGATTTTCTATTTCAAAGCACCTTAACTATTCTATCATGACACTCACTCGCACTATTGCCTATTTATAGTCGCCCCTTCTTCTAATGAATGTATAGATCTACTATCTTTGCAGTCTTCCTTCCAAACTATTCTAACACCTATTAATATTATGTACTACTTATTAATATTATTTACAATATTGATGTTCTAATACATTAAATAGTTTTACTAGTAGTAAAAAATAAACTCGAAATATATTAGCTGTTATTTAGAATTTATTTGTATATTATTGTCAATTATGTTTAACTTTTTTTTATCATTTTTTTATTTTGATTTCTTTATATAATGAAATTTTTGTAAAATATATTTCTATTACACAGTATGCTAAATAAACAATAAAGTCGTATGATACAAATTAGAAAAATCTCTTGATTATATAAGGGAATGAGTTTTTGGCATTTGCTAAATCAAAATTGTTTAATTAGTATAAAAAATTAAATTCTAAAAAACACGTGTGTATATTTTGTAAATATTTATACACTATTTAATTTTAAATCTATTTACATAATTTAAATTGATTACATAAATAAACGTGTATTAAACATTTTTCATTTCACAAAATAAAAAGAAAAATAAGACGTACAGGTTCTACAACTTTTTATAATAAATAATGATATATGACAACAAAGTTTATAGTAAAATAGTAATTAAGTATTATATGGTGAACAATAATAATTAAAACTTTTATTTTCTCTTATATCAAAGAATAAATATATATACTAAAATCAAATTTATATTATTAAATGTTCTGGCTAAAAAACAATGTTAATTAAAAGAGATAGAAAACAGATGATTTAACTTTTATTTTTAGGCTTAAAGGGACAAAGTCTGGGATAATGACTCATTTAATATCTATATCTCGACGGCTACACATTAGTTTGATTGAATGATGCAAATTATTTTTTGAACCCTAATTGGATTGTTGAATCTTGTACAATGTTTGCATAATTAGACCCCTAGGCGAGAGTTTTTATGTATGTTTATGTACACAATAATGCCATCTTTCTTGTGATAGAATGAAATTGAGTGGGTCAAATTCTTTTTGTTTTACATAATTATATATTTATCTATATATGTATTATACTATATGAACAATTACATACCAAAAAATTACTTAATGTTGGTTCTTTCTTTCTTTCTTTCTTTCTTTTTTTCTTTCTTTTCAAATGAACCAAATATCAACCGAGTATATAAAAGAACGAATTGTTAATTTCGCAATACGCCACGTTATCATTTCGGTGATATAACCAATTGTAGGTGGCAAGAGGGTCGATTTTTTTTCCCCCTTTTATTTGTTTTCTAAATAAAAAACCAAAACCAAAAATAGACTTCTTGGGGAACGAGATAACTATTTTCCTAATAGATTTCGGTATTTGTTTTAAAAGTCTAAAATTGTGACACAAAACAATTTTAGGCTAATTAATTTCCTAATCTCACAAGATAACTTGTTTATTCAATTATATAAGTAAGCATATAAACAATTGGTGATCTATACTATACCACATCCATTCACATCTGGTGATACGAAATTGAGAAATATAAATATAGGGAAAGAGCGAAAGCAAAAGAATAACATCCAATGGAAAACCCTAACCTCGACGGCGCCGCTCAAACACCCCCAACCGACCAAGGCAGACACGAAAACACCTCTCCCCATCCATCCAATTCTTTCCTATTCGCGCCGTCGTTCTCCAACATTAACTTGCAACGGATGGCAACAAAGGTTGCGTACTTGCCGGAGTCGGCCAAGTCCGATCTGATCACCGAGGCTGCGGCTAATCACTCTTCCGTACTGTATGATCTCCTTAAACTCCTCTCCCTACCTTATCGCCAAACACCTCTGGTGTTACCCGGAAGCCTCTCCGTGGAGCCACGGGTGGTGGAGCTTGCACGCGTGGTGGCCCGGGACGAGAGTAGGAAAATCTACGTCCATATTCTGAGTGGTGAGACGAGTATGAACAACCTATATGGTGCTGTTAGGGAATTTGGGGATGTTGAAGCGCTGGGATTTTGTTGGTCTACCACTCTAGCTACGGTCAAGTATTTCGATCCCCGGGCGGCAAGACGAGCCATCGAAACACCTGTTGAGGTTATGAACAGGCATCACCTCCGATGGCACTCGCTCACCACGGTTTGTTCTATCTGCCAGAGGGGTGGTTTGTGATCCATCATTATTTGATTTGATATTATTTGTTAGAGATTTGAATATTGTTGATATGATTAGCGAGGGATTAGAATTTGATGCGCTGCTTCATCTAATGGAACATGATGTTCTACTTTATTTCTTCCTAGTTTGAGATACATCAAATGCTATGAAATGTGCTGTTTTTTGTTGTGAAAGTACTTATTTTCACTCTGAATGAAAATTCTACTACGTTGTTCAAACCATCCGTTTAACATTGCACCCCACATGGTGATAAGCAATCATATAGTACAGTCATGTTGTGTGATTCTATTGTTTGATCATGGTGCGATGATTACATTGTGCGACAAAACAGCACTATCTTGTGGTGTGTGATCATTGAGATCGTACCCTTTGAAGTGAAAAAGAAGTCTTTGGGTAAAAAGAATTATACTTTATTCTTGGGCGAAAAAGATGGCCGCACCACATGCTAATTTTTATTATGTTTGTCTGTTGGTATAAGTCGTAGATGGGATTGCAATTTGCAAAGACTGGAAAAGAAACACCTAATATGTGATGTATATTTTCAATTGTATGCCTTTTAGTTATACGAATTACGAAAAAGACAACCTAGCTCGTGTCATGGGTCATCCCTTTTTTGACGAGGTGTTTGATGCAAATTTATCCCTTAAAGTTGAGAGCCAAAGATGAATTGGTTGGGGAGAGTTCTTGCTCCGCTTAGAGAAGGTCACCTGCCGGTTGCTAGGCTTTGCTATCTTTTATATCTCAATCTTTTGGCGACCCTGACTCGTTTTCTTCGTCCTTTTCTGCTGTTGCTTCTCCTCCTCCTCCTTGTTTTCTTCCAGCATTGGCCTTTTTATTTCTTATTCACTATCCATTAGTACGAATCCCGTGCGATGCACGGGTAAGAGAAATTCATTAATATTTATACATTAAAAATGCTCATTAAATAGTATTTATAAATAAAAAAATATGGAATCAATATTTAAGACAATTTAGCTATATTAATTTATTTACATTAAAAATGCTCATTAAATGTTATATTTAAGACAATTTAGCTATATGAAACTTAAATTGTGCAAAATTACATAAAATATGTCTATTTAAAATTAGTACACAACCCGTACAGTACATGTAACTGATAATAAATTATATTTTTTTTCATTTCAAAATAAATTTCATTTTAAAATTTTTATTCAGAAATTCGATTTGACTACAATGTGATTCCATAAAATAAATATTTTTGTAAAAATTTATCATATATTTAAAATCTATTTGAATAATAGGTATAAATATAAAACTTATATTTTTCATTAATTAAAATGAATTTATTTTTGTACAAAATATTCAAATCACAAATTTAAGTAGGTGAGTATTTTATAAAATTGTAAATAATTGACTATTCTATTTGCGTTCAAATTAATATTGACCCGTAAGTTATGAATAATTATTTATTTGTCTTTTAATTTTGGAACTCAAGTTCAGACTACACAATAAATTATATATATATAGACATATATATATGTCGCAAGTTTCTAGATTTGTCGTCAGTTGTTTGATCGTTCAAATTTATCAACTAATTCTCTAGAATTAAATTATATATTTTAAATTGTATTAACCAATATTTGCTTAGAGATCTTTTTTATTTTCAAGAGGAATACATACCAAATTGTCGAATTATCATCATTATCTTATGGCAAGTTATTATGGAATTATTCTAAAATTGAAAATCATATCACCTTGATTTTGTAACAAATCAACCTAAAATTCGACTTTCATATCCATACCACTTATTTTGTTTTTAAAATTTCCAATCAGAAATGTAAAATACTGTAAAATATTGTACAGTTAGAATTACTATTAGCAAATATGTTTAGTATTATATGAAAATTAATATTTAGTATTATAATAATTTATCAAAATATAATTTAAAACACACATGTTGTGTATCTGCATATATATCAAAAATCAATTTCTTGATCAAATAAAAAACTTTAATGTTCAAATTTTTGCTAATTTTGTATTTAAAATGAAGGAAGGTTCGACCCATATTTATTCAAATTGGGCCTATTTAAGAAAAATATTCCGCAACAGAGACTAGCCATACACAATTCCAAATATACTTGAAATAAGACACAATTAGGCCCAAAAAAAATATATAAAATAATCAGTAACTGCTACAATTATAAACATCGTTTTTTTTTTTCTTTTTCTCTCCTACTTTTTTCTTATCCTCTTTTCTCTTTCTTCTTTCACTCTCCTGTTTTCCTGTCTCTCCTACTTCCCTTTTCTCATCCTCTTTTCTCTTTCTNTAACAAATCACCCATTAAACAACATAAAAACAACCTACAACCTACCTTCAAACAATAGTAAGAACTTGAAACTATGATCAAAACACACAATTTAATAACAAAGTATTAAAATAAATTAATAAACAAAAGTTCAATCAAATTTTCTAAATAGAATGAAACCCTTTTCCCCAATGCAATTAATGAGTAATTCACAAACATAAATAATCAAACAAATAAAATCATAACATTAAAAATTACCCATCATCTACACTGACCTAGACACGAAAATTGCCCCAATATATCCTTGAAAAATAGTCGTCCTGCTCTACATCCATTATTACAAAATTAAAAAAAATAAAACTTTTTATCGAAGAATAATCGTGTGTGCAACTAATTCTAATTTCGCATGGACTATACCACAATAACACAAGCAGAAAGAGCTATATCAACATTGTTTTTTGTCTCAGTAATCCATTTAATTCATTGCCTACACTTATAATTGTAATTTTAGGTCATAGTAATTGAAAACTGTATCCTCTCTCAATTAGAGAGAAACCTTCATAATAAAATACTCCATATTAAAAATATTCCACCTTTCAACAATTTCTCGAAACCCAGAAAGCTTAGAAGCAAGAATCAAGAAAATATCTCAATAATCAAATCACAAAACCTAAAAAGCAAAAAAATTAAAAAATTAAAAAAAAAACTAATCAACCAAATGAATTGAAGAACAAAAATGAAGACAACTCAAGCTACAAACAGTATCAGTCGATTCTTCAGAATAGTACCATCTGCAATGTTTCAAACAATAAACACAGGACGAGCCACGTTGCAATAGATCAACGATGTTACAGATTACAGAAATTTGTAAAAACAAAAATAGAAATCAATAAACAGAGGATAGCAGCAGAAATACCAGATCGGATACGGAGCACCACTAACTTGAGAAAATTCGATTAAAGGAAAGATGACGAGAGAAAAATTGTAGGATTATTGAATGGAGATTTTTCTTTGGGTATAGGGATTATCGGTTTTGAGAATTTGGGGGTGGTTATCTGGTTTTTCTAAAAAAAAAGAAGAGAGATGATGGTGGGGCGTGGTTTACCATTCGAAGAGAGAGAAAAAAGTGAGAAGATGTGGTTGAGGTATACAGGTAAAAGGAAGGAGTAATTTTGTCTAAATAATAAACAAGTGTATTAACATAAAATATTTAAATAGATAGAGGATGTCATTAATTCTTTTTAAAGCCAGTGAGAGGATGTCATTAATTTTGTCCATTGCAAATGGAGCTGGAAGAGTACAATTCTCCTGGCATAGTGCTAATAATGGACTAGATCAAAATGGCTCAATTAAATTCTAGTGCTTCTTCTATTAGTGAAGTTTCTAGAAAAAAAAAAAAAATCAAACGGCGCAATGCACCTTGGGTCGCTACGGAAACAGCCTCCTTGTATAATTACAAGGGTAAGGTCTGCGTACAACTGACCCCCCAGACCCTAACCTGTTGGAAATATACTGGGTATGTTGTCTTTGTTGTTGTAAAGCCAGTGAAAAATTTAAGCTCATTCTCACACATTAGTTTGGTCAAACGGTTGCTGTTAAGGAATGAAATAGACGATCCAGATTGATCTACATGAGGTATAAAAGTAAAAATTTTTCTTTGGACTCATTGTCACCAGATACTATTTTCACGCCGCAAACTACATCCCCTTTTCTTTCTTCGTGTTTTTCTACCTTCTTTCCTATTTTTGTCCGAAAGTGAGATTTCCAAATAAAATCTCATTCTTGATTTGGAAACTCGATACCACAGGCTTTCGTTGATATGTCTGTCATCTCGGCGAAGGTTTAGATATATTCGTCAAATTATGAAAGATTATTATTTTTCATTTTTTGACGAACAGATTCATTATTTTCGTATGGATCCATGACATTCAGAGAAAAATACATCAGGTATTAATCAACTAAATTCTATTTATATGTTTTTCTAGTTCTTAGGTCTTGATATATTTTAAAAATTCATTTGTATTGTGAACAATATTCTATGAGTCGTTGAATAGATGTAGTGTATGAACAGATTTTATGCTAATTTTGTGGCCTCTCTATTTCTAATAAACTGATATGTATACACATGCGATTGAATCCTTTTGATATTTGATATTACGACAGAAAATTTATTTTATTCTAAAATCATTGATCAATAAACAGATTGAACCTTGTTAATTTTTGTAATTTTGGTCTACAAATGATGTTTGAGTATACTCTCGAGTCCATTGCCTGTAAAAGTTGAGATTGATTTTTGATAAACAGATCTATAAGAACTTGCCTGCGAGATTATATTTTTTTTTCTTAATATTTAGTTTTTATATTTTTAAATTGTAATTTGTCAGTATTAGTATTTCATCTCTTTTATGTACAATGTTATCCTGCAAGGCTTAAAGTGTTGGATTATAAGAATATTTTATATGTTTAATTTAATACTTGCATGATATGAGCAATTCAATTGAATTGGGATGCATACGAACTCTATTAGCTTATAATATATTGTTGTCTGATTCATATTTCTATTATATATCTATAGTGCATTTGCTATTCGTACGTTCTTCATTTTGTTTCATAAAACCACTTGAGTAAACATTGAGTAATCTGATAAATATATTTTGATTTGCATGAGTAACATTGAGTTATATGGTGGATCCCTACCCATACAATGATTTGTTGGGACATTTTAGGAGGACAATAAAATTGCTACTACTGTAGTAAGGTAAGTGACTGACTCAGTAATGTTTTTATGGTTTCATTATAACTTACGATAATATGTATGAAAATTTTGACTAATATTAATCATATATTCAACAGTCTAACCAATGTTTCAATACATTACGTATCAAAATTTCACTATGTTCAGCATTATAACACATTTTATATATTTATTTATCTTTACAGGAACTGAGGCATGTAGAATTGATTCTTCTTACATTTAAACATGAATTATAGTACATATTTACTATAAGTTCATTTGATATAAAAAATAAACAATTAGAACAATCAATACACTCTAACCAAATGTTTCATGTTTTTTCGCATGAGAACCATGGACAAGTATCAAGGAACTTGGATGAATGCAATGAGCTGCATTATTACATAGCACGACATAACTGTTAGAGTAGGATACCCGGCGTTCCAATCAAATTGGACGTATTCTATTTGTAAATACAATCTATTGGAATTATATTAATTAAAAGGCATTACTTTATTTTAAGAGTAAGCATTTATCCTATATTTGCACTTAAGATAAAATCCGTAGATCACATATAGCTATAAGGTATGGTTGCGCATAGAGATGGTGATCATGGAACATACCTTGAAAGTTGTGATCTTAAATACAGTTCCAAGTCATTGGAAGTTTCGAGATGGGATATCGAATAAATCCGGAAAAGACTTGCACATATGATGTATACTTGTTGGACAAGAATGTTGCATTCCATCAACATTAGAGTGAGACGCAAATACATATATGTGGGTGCTTGTTAGAGAACAAGTTTACTGAATATGACCGTATGAAAATTCTTAATGATAATTTATCTGTCGAATAAGAATTTTCATGTTACATTAGTACATGATTAATCCTTATACTTGAGGCACGATGGTAACTTTGTACATATTATATTTTACTTTGATTTATCCTTTTGATTGCTAGCACAATCGTATCAAGGGATATTTTGGGTATTATATTAATATGTATGGAAGTTTGTCAGTGGCCAACAAAGAATTCGACACTTATAAAGATAAGTGAATTTCATATGTGTTTCATAGTTAGTAATTCAAAGTCCTTGGCCAAGGCGGGATGAATAGAGATTCATAAACGAATTACTAAACTTGAAATGGAATCATAGTTATTAAATCAATTTGGGTTTCGACAAAATCATACCCAAGATTTAATCGGGAAATTGGATGTCGAAAGGATTTTACATGTATCGGGAAATTGGATGTCGAAAGGATTTTACATGTATGGACTTGTAATCGAAATAGGTTTACTCGCTATTCATTTAATACTAGATTCATGCTACTTGCTAGATGTTCCCATGATATGTGGGTTCTTGAAATTAAGGAGTTAATTTCATGAATAAGAATTAATTAGATTAATTCAAATTACAAAGAGTTGTAAACCCACTACTAGTATTAATTGTGAACCTAAAAGGTCACACCAATTTTTGAATGAAGGTAAAATTCAAATAGTAATTCTAAAGAGTTAGAATTAATTGACAAAACTAATTTGATTAGATGTCAATTAAAGGAATATATTAAATTAATCAATTAGATTGATTAATTGCATTTTTGGATATTAATTTAGTAATTAATGGAATTACTAAATAAATAGTTGGAATTTAAAATTGGAATTTTAAATTTCAAATCCAAATAATAATATGATTATTAAATGAGGAGATGGGAAAAAAGATTAAAATAATAGTCTTGAAAAAAAATGTTTTCAAGAATTATTATTTTATATTAATAAGAATAAATTAATTATGGTGGTTTGGAGTTGTTAACCACTCTACATAATTAATCTTATTTTTATTAATACAATATTTAGTGGGAATAGTCCTTTTCAAGAATGAATATTTTATGAAAATATTCTTGAAGACTTTTTATATTTTATGAAAATATTCCACCAAATATTATTATTTTATACTAAAATGTTTAGTATAAATATGGACATACTTGATGTTCATTTTAATCTAAGTTTTGCTAAGTTTTTCAAGAGTTGAAAAAGAGAAAAAAAAGAAGTGTTCTTCAAAATATAAAACAAGAAAGAGTTCTTGTAAAAATCTCCTCAAAATATATTCTATACTTATTGAATAAAAAACCGAGTATTTTCTACTAGCGAAGAAACTATTTCGGAATCGAATTTAAAAAGGTGGACACGATTAGAGGGAAAACATTTGGATTCCTAAAGCGAGTAACATCAAAAAGTGGAAGTTACCAAACCGGGAATTGATTTCCTCATCTATCGTCAATTTTGAAGGAGTTCAAGAACAAAGGTAATTTTAATTTACTTATAACAAATCAAAATTTGTATTATTACATGTTTTTAAATGATGACGACTCGTGCATTCGCTATATGTACGTATGGGTTGAGTGTTTATACGATAAATACTTGTTTTTGAAACATAATTTTCCGCTGCGTATAACCCGTAAGGTACAGGCGAACCCAACAATAACATGAGTTGTGTTTGATCAGTAAGTGTTTTCTATAAAATGTTAACGTTTTTCTATTAAAATTTCAACAATTTCTACTGCTGCAATTTGGTTATGATTTTAGTATAAACTGATTATTACAGATTGATCTAATTGAACAAATAAATTATTTAGATAAAAAAACAGAGTACACATGTATATACAATTTACCGATACTAAGATACACAACTATGAACTGAGAAGGTGTTTAATGTACAACTGGAGAATCAATAAGGTCATCAAATAAAATCAACATAATTTTAATCATGATTCTGGAAAAAAAATGTATACATTTCTTACATTAATTTTTTAATTGTGCGAGGTTGAGGATACTATGCAAGAAGGCCTATAAACAACAACACGGAAGGTGAAACAGTCGACAATACAATACAGGTAAATCTCCAAACAAAAAGCCACAGGTAAATAAACCAATTATGGTGAAAATACCTTATTCATTGGTTCTACTTTCCATGAGTTGTTTGACTGCTGAATATGATGTCTTGTTGGTGAGACTTATTCTACAATTGTTATCCTTCATACGATAATGCAGTCCTTTGAAGAACTGGAAAGGAAAAAAAAAAATCACCACAAAAAATTAGTAACTTTGTGTTTTGATGAAACAACAATTTTTCTTTTTCAATTTATAACTTTTTAGTTCTAAAATTTGGTTTTGTTGATCAATAATTGCTTCTCCAAATATAAAGTCATAGGTAAATCACCAATGCTTGCGACAGTACTGCAAAGCTTTTTGGTGATTACCGTTCACAGTTTATACTCATGCGGGTCAGGAGTTTCTTCATTTTTTTGTTTTTTTTGTTTTTTTGTTTTTTTTTTTTGATTTTTTTTTTTCCGAAACGATAGATTCATTAACGATAAACACATAATTACAACCGGTTGACAACCGGAATAGGAGCTGCTCATGGAGGCCAGTCCAGATACCACAACACACACTATAACACAATAAGAAAAATAAAGGTTCCCCACAGGAGAATGACGCTAACTCTCCACAGGAGAATGACCCTAACTCCCCACAGGAGAATAATACGCTCCTCTAAAGGAGAAAAAAACAAAACACAGTACACAAACAAACACATCAAACAATAGCATAACACCACAAAACACAAACACAAAGCACAAAACACAAAGAAATAAGATAAAGCCCTTCTCACGGCTGGAAACATGCCAAGCAATCACGACAGTAATACCAATGGCCGACCACCCATACGGACCGGAGCTCGCCCCAGACTCCAACACCAGAAACTGAAACTTACGCACCTAACTGGAGTTAGACACTAGAACTCGACCCTGCCCTCGAGCAGCCGAACCCACCCTCAGCCGGAGGAAACTGAACCAAACCCCATCTCACCACCTTCGTCTCGAGCTCTGCCCACGCCACGGAACAGGACTCGTCGCGCCAGCAGCACCCTCGACCCGCACACCAGAGGCCAAAAGAAAACAGGGGAAGAGTCAAATCTCCTCTACTCCGACCGGCCCCCACAATCCGGCCGTCGGAGCCACAACCCGTCACATCAGAAACACCGTCGTCCTCCACAACTTCGCCATCCAGGAGATTGACGGACCACCAGCCCGAAGATGCGGCCGAGAAAGATGGCGAAAACCTCTTGGACCGTCCGCCACCCCACCGGCTCGAGTGAACGAACAACGACACCACCGAGAGAAAGCCGTGCAGCCATGGGTGAGCTACCGTCGAAACGGCCGGCGTCCCGCCGGAGAAGGCGGACAATCGCGGATCTAGGGCAAGGAGATTTGGGGATTTTGTTTTTTCGAGGGGAGAGAAGAGAGGTTTTTAAAAGTTGTTACTGTGAATTCTATTTTCTCGATTCTTAACCCCATGACTTAGGGGGCGATTGGATATCAATTGGTTGAGTTAAAAATTGGTTATGCACTGATTTTTACTGTTGGGTTTATGTTTGGATATCAATTGTTGGATTTTGTCATGGGCCCGCAATTTGCCTTTTTTCTCTGCACACATTCATTATACTCAGATTTCTTTTTTGACGGTACACCCTCCAAGACAAAACGAGCCTGCACATATTCATCCAACAAAAAATCAATGCACTTTTTTTTCTTTTTCTGGCCCAAAAGGCTGCAAGTTTTATTATTTTTTATTATTGGGTTTTAATTGAAAGCCCAATGCATCTGAATGGCCTACAAAATTGCTGTCACAGCAGTGCTGATATGGCATTTTGGTGGGCCAGGGCAAAATCAAATCTAATAAAAAATTAGTTGAGTTTCTCAATTTTATTAGTAAAAAATCGGTTAAATTACCAACTAGTTGATATCCAATCGCCCCCTAATTAGTTATTGTCAATAAATATGCAAAATTTCTTTCTAAATAAAAGTGTGTTTCGTGACATTGATGTATGTTTAATTAGTTAATTAAATCAATTAAAATATTATTGGAGATTTAAATTAAATAATTCTTTTAAATTGTTGGTTGTAATATGGAAACTCCTGATTTGTGTACTTCGATGTTTGATTTTCTTTCATGAGATCTTTAAGATTTTTTATTTATTAAAATATCAAGTAGAATTTTTAAATTAATCTAAGCACCTAAACAAATAGATTTTGTTCGTGTTTAGAAGAAAAAATCAGCGGACTTTATTTGGAAAACAATGATTTATTAGAATATTGCTTTGTATGTTGCAAAGTGATATTTATGCACAAATAAATCAGCCGATTTTATATAAGACAACTCACCTATTTCATTGGTTCAATGTTGCAGATTTGTTGCTCTTCAAGTGCAAAGAAGATTTTGTATCGTTTTATTTTAGTTGACCAAATTATGTACAGTAATAATATTTATTTACTTTCCTTTGTATTGAAGATTTTTGTTGTATTTGACCGATTATATTTTTGTACAGATTTTATTTAATTTTTTAATTCGTGTCACAACAATTAGGTTTATAACAACATGTTACACACAATTAAAACGATATCCAGTCAGCGTTTGACCGAGTTTATATTTTAAAGATTTTATTTACTTAATTAATTTGTGTGTATCACCCATAATTAAAACGAACATGGCAGTCACAATTTTTGACCATATATATATATATATGTATTGTACAGATTTGTTTTTTAATTCGAATTTCAAATTATGACAGCCAGTCCTAAAATTTTTTTACAAAAATTACTAATAAAGGAAAAAATGAATTTTTTAGGCGGGAAAANATAATACAACAAAAAAATAATAAAAAAATATAAACAATGTAAAAATTATAATATAATCATTGGAAAAATGTTCTAAGAAAGAATAAGTAAATATTGTTAAACAATTCTTTATATACAACGTTTGTGGTTTTTCTATCAACAGAACTTCCATCACTACAAATCACTATCTTCAAATTAAGACATATAATGATTTTATTTTTTAAATAATTATTGTACTTTGTACTATAGATCATATAGGAAATTAAACAAAAAAATAAAACTAAAAAATACCAGCAAAATATTACAAAATAAATAATTGTATTTGGTTGATAAATAATGATATGTGCCAAATATTTAAGACATTTGAACAAAATGGCAATTTTTGGGCCATAAAGAAATATATTGATTGAATGATAAAAAAACCCAAATTAGAAGTCCACTTAATTTTTTAGGGTGGCCAAAATCAAATATAAATAGGTCAATGATAACATGTCTATAAATAGAGATAAACTCCTTCAGAGTGATGTAAGCCACTTTTTTTTTGTTTGATGTCGGCGCTTCTCTCGTTATTCACTCTGTCTGAAACCCTAATCCTTAACCCGATCTTACGACAAACTCGGCGATTCAATACAAAACAAATGTTTTACCGGAGATTTTCTCCCGGTAAAGGCTTAAAAAAATAAAAAAAAACATCCGAGAAATGTTGTTTTTGTGGCTAATAGTAGTAATCGAAAAATAAATATTCGTCCCGATTTCTTAATCTGTGTTGCTAAATCTTAACAGGTCGGTCAAAATCGGACGATAATATTACAAATCTATGAAGAGCTGAAATATTTTTTGTTAAACGTAGTTTTTGTTTTTTATTATTTTCGATGATCTGTGTCATTTTTCGAAATTCTTTGTGAATAAGCTTCAAAGATATATCATATTTTATACATAATTCGAAATTATTTATATGTTTTTCGAAATTGTTTTTTGAAGAGAACATGACATTGGTCGAACTTTTTCAAACTTTTATGTATTTTGTTCAGGGTTTGAAAAATAGGTAAGTTTCTAACAGATTTGTTCAACTCTACTAACAAATATATAGGTAAGTTTATAACATATCTATTCATATCTGTTTATAACATATATATGTAACTTTTATATATTTTGTTCAGATTTTGAACACTAAATAGTTCAATTCTTTATCGTCTTTCTCATCATATTAGTAAGTGAAGCTTTGCTAACACTTGTTCAAAATCGCTTTTTGAAGATGTTCAAAGTCTTTTGCCGAAGTTTTTCAAAGTTTTTAGTATTTTGTTCATAATTTGAAAATATTAGGTAAGTTTATAACAAATCTGTTTAGATATATTTATCGCATATTAGGAATTTCTTGTTTAATGTTTAAAAGATCTGTAGGAATTTTTATTTTTAAAACTTTACGCAGAAAATCGATTTTAATATAAAGGCAGATGTCTTGGTAAAAGTTGAATGTGTTAATAAGATAGGGAAATCAAACTATTTTTCTTTCTATATTGTATAGTGTCCAATAATGTTCCACATAATTTGCTGTGTTTTTCATATAGATTTGACTTTTTTTTGTTGATTATTAATTATGCTTGATATTTCTATATTATGCAACAATCTGCCATTACATACAATGCCTTGTCAATCATCATTCTTTGACTTTTCCAATTTCCGTTTAATATGACTTTTCTATTGCTGAAAGTATGGTTTTTAATGCATTAAAATATTGATGTTTTGGATATGTTTTGATACTATAATCATGCAGAAATTTGTCCCGCCACTTTTTTCTTAAAGAGGAATTGTTTAATGAAAATTAATCATATTTATATTTATAATTGTGAAATAATATTTTTTTTCCACGGCCAACAGTTTTTTTTAATAAAAAATAGGAGACAATTTATTCAGCACACCTTTTAATTTATGAAATAGAATGTTGATTGCGATAATCAAATTTGTAAAAATCATGCATTTTATTTAACAGTAGTAATATAAAATATTTTATTATTACTACTAAATGGAAAGTCAAAGATAGTTGATTTTGCACTATTAATTATGATCATATGGATTTTTTTGTACATATGTTTTTTCAATGAACCTTTTAAATGATAATATTGACAATATAGACTTTGCTATAATAATTATATAGATTGTTCTATAATAATAATTTATTTATTTAATTCATTATTATTTTTTAATTCATCTTATTATGTGTATAGTCTAAGTTTATAAATTATATGTCATCTAAATGCATCTATGCTACTAATTTATAAGGTTTTACCATTTGGGGGAGCTAAATTTTTAATTTTAATTATGAAACTAATCTTTCTTATCATTTTGCAGCTATATGTTTGATGGAGTATGGCTGGAAATTAAATTACAAAACAAAAATAATTTCATTTTTTATATTGTAATGTAACATGATCTGTATTATAATGTTTGTATTTAATACATTTATTAATATTTTTTATAACTTTAATTGCTTATTCAATTCATAATGGAATAAAAGAATAATAATATATGGTTTCTTCATAACAATAATGACTGCCACGTTTATATATATAAATGAGAATAAGAAACATAAATGTGGGATTAACTAAAAGAAACCTTTTTAATTTAGCCATTAACTAATTAGGTTTAACTAAAAGAAATCTTTTTAAATGTGAAATTAGTGAGTAATTAATTAAAAAAAAATATTACTCCTTTTGGAGGGAAAGTGCAAATGTTTTTATTAAATGTTTTATTAAATGGAACTAGTGTGTATCCCGTGCGATGCACGGACGGGCTTTTTACTTAAAACTTTTTCTAAGATTTTATATTAAACATAGTTATTTATGCTTAACATCTCATTATTGTAAGAAAAGAAATACCAAATATGAAAAATTATATATTATTTATTTGAATATAATGAGTTTCCCCAACCAAACTAATAGCATCCAACATGATATATATGATCATCATACTTTTTATAAAAAAATTATCAATTAAGTTGAACCATCCGAATATAAAAAATAATCTATGATATCATTGACCATATTACCCGTTGTATTTAAAGATATCATTGACCACATTTTTATGAATTAAGGTTTAAAAACTATCTTTTTCAAAATAACAATTTTTTTTTAATTTGAATTTGACTTTTTCATCCAGCCGCCATTTTCCACAAAAAATAAAAAAATAAAAAATAATATTTTTGAAAATTTTAGAGTTAAAAATCAAATAACATTAATTTAACAGTAATCGATTAATTTAATATTATTTAAAATTGTTTGATTCTGTCATAACCAAATTTGATTGGGATTATAAAATGAAATCAGATTTTATACCTAAAACAGTATACCTTTTGTTTGATTTTCCACAACAAAAAAGATCGTGCTTATCACCTTAAACTCGATCCAACCTATTTTATATTTTAAATATATAGTAAGCAAATAATAGATGGGATCTACAATAAACTTAAAGCAAATAATAGTTGGAATTTTAAATAAATTTTAAGAAATAAAATATTATTTTATATAGTTGGATAATCGTTTGATTTCATTCTAACCCAAAATAATTAGGCTTATCATATTATCATTTTAAGTTTTGCTTAATCCGCTTTAATTTTTGAATTTTATAGTTATCTAATGTTAACAAATTTTAGCGTTTTGGATTAAGTTTTGCTTAATCCGTTTTATTTTCTTACAGAAATCTTAATCATTATCTTTTGTACATACATGATTTGTAAACCAAATCGAATTTGTAAATCTTATCTTATTATGAANAAAAAAAAAATCACCTTTTGACAGATGGTTGGATGTATGTCGTGATTGTATATATTGTGGTTGGGTGTAAACAATTTTATTTCATTTAGTTTTCCATTATTAATAATTCGAAGTGTATGAATCTTTTTTATTATTCTCCAACTTTTAATATCAATTGCCCATTAGGATCACATCATAAACATGTAAATGATATAAAGTAATAAAATTTTTAATCATTTGACAGATAATATTCCAAATTCGACAATTCTGTTGTGCCCCGAGAAATCAGAGAATATCACTTGAAATTTTGTTTAACAATTAACAAATAACAATATCCTTTTAACAATTAACAATATCCGATTTTTTACCAAAATATTATCCAATTATCAATTAACAATATCCGATTTTTTTACCAAAATCTTATTATCTTAGTTAACAATATCCAGTTTCTAATTTAAACAAATTGCATGGGCGGATTTCAAGCAAATTGTATGGGTGAATTATTTCAAACAAATTGCATGAGCGGGAAAAGGCAAAAAAAATTCCGAAAATGGTAAAAAAACGAAATACAAAAGCGGGAAAATGACTTTAAAAAAGCGGGAAAACGAAATATTTATTTTCGAATTGTTCAAATATTTTTTCTTCTCCGTATTATATAGTAATAGATATGAGCATGTTAGGGCTGGCTTGTAAAATAATTAATATATTATCTCATTAAAACATTTATACTAATAAAAATTTAATTTTAGCATATAAATTTATCCATTGATATAAGAGAAAGTAACAGTTTTACTTATTGTTGTTCACCATATAATATTTAATTATTAATTTATTATATAATAAAAAAGAAATATTGTTAAATAGTGTAGTAGATTGTCATAAAATTATATGATTTTTTTTACAATATGGATTTAATATTTTTTTATGATTTGGTAATATAAATAAATCTATACTTAACTTTGACAAATAAAACAAATAAATACTTTAGTAAATATTTAATGTATATACTAAATATGTAGGAATATATTTGGGATAATCAAATATCAAATATAATCAAATAAGTCAAAGTGTACATTTTTATTTGGTATATAATTTTTTTATTATTAAAATCTTTTTATTATACTTAACTTTTTAAAATTAAATAAATAAATAAATCAATTAAATAAATAAAATATTATAATACCAAAATAGTAATGACATTTAATGCAGTTGACTTTTCTGGATAGTAAATGTAGTAAATAGAATATCTTTTTATATAGTATAATACGGAAATAGTAATGCAATAAATGCTGTTGACTTTTCTGGTTACTTAATTTGGTAAATAGTACCCCCTTTACTATAAGTATAGATTAGCTAGTAATTATATATATATATATATATTTGCACGAAGCGAAAAAAATGAAAATAAAATGGGAGATTGGGCTTTGAATAAACTGCTTCAGCTTGTGAATGATTTGGAGTAGATTTTTATTACTATAAGATGGTGTGATAAATTAGTCAACCGTGTGATAAATTGTGTTATTTCCATAAGGATATGTAGTTATTTTATTTCAAGAGGGTATGGTAATCTCGTTGATTATTGTTATTACTTAGAGGCATATAGTATACGAGGTTGTTCCTTCTCGCCAAAACTCGGGCTGTCTGAAGAACGGCGTTGGGAGGGCTCCCTTTGATGTTGGATGATCTGAAGTTGGTTTGAGTGACGAAACTTGAAGACACGTGGTAAGGAGAGAAATCCTTGTCAGCTTCCCATATTCGGTCATATTGGTCCAATGGATAGCTTCAAGAAAAATACAATATACACGTTGTGTTTGAAGCATTTCTAAATTTTATCGGAAAACCATGAAACCTGTTTTGACCGCTTAGCTGAAAGAAAAAATAAGTTCATTTTGAGAGTTTCTAAATGCAAATTCTTAATTTATACAGATTCTCAAGACTCAAAACACATGCTTTTTTCTTTTCATCTCTAAAACGCAAAAACGGGTTCTTATAGTTTGACTAAGAAAATTGAAAATAAAAAACGGTTTTAGCATTCGTGTAATCGTCTGTTTTTGGAAAACTACGAAAAGGATACTCAAACTCTTTTCAGCATCTGCAAACACAAATGGACACTTATATTTAGCTAACTACTATTATTTTTTTTTATTTTTTTTTGTTGGACCAAAGTAATATATATATTATTAAAAGGCCCGAAGTGGGCTAAAAAGTCACATAACTACAGATCGATGTCTCAATAAACAACAGTTCAAATGAAAAGAACAAAACAAAAACAAATACAAGAAAAAATCAACTTCTGCAAATAAACAAAAAATATGATCCTGGTCCTGAAGGCGTACAGGGGAAGAGTCAACATCACGAGGAAGCAGCGGCACCAAAATGTAAGTCCGACTGTCCAAATCTGAATAATGGGTATCCAATCTAGTCCATCCGTATAAGGGTGCGGAGGCGGAGAGAAATGTTGTCAGTGTACCCACAATTTAAAAGAAACAACTTCTTGAGAATCCTCCTATCATTATAAGCCACACCATAAGCATCGACCGGAAGAGGACGCACTTCAACAGAACCGGAAATCCACATGTTAAGCTCAAGAAACTTGGGGAGAGTTGTTGAGGAAGAGCCCTCAGGAAAAGTGACACTCGCTGTGTTGCCAGTGCTTGTGTAATAACCGTCAGGCGCCCGTGAAATGTTAGAAGGGTCCACGTAGTTTGTGTTTCCACATGTTAAAGCTCAAGAAACCTGTTTTTTAATATTTTTTTGTTTGAAAAAAAAAAAAAATACACATGACTAAGAATGTGTGGTTGTGCTAAAACCCATAACGGTTGGAAATTGTCATTTTGGCAACTAACAGGGGGTTGTTGAACCCATATCACAATTTGCAATTCATAGTAATTTTTAGGAATTTAAGATGAGTTCATGGTACGCATCACTCGAGACTACTAATATCTCTACTAAGCCAAATTAAACCCAGTCAAAGGAATATGACAATGAACGCTTTTACACATCCCAAATAGACAAAATCATACATATTTCTTATATAGTAGTTGCACAAAAAGAACAAAAGAGAGGAAAAGGTGAAGTTATTGAATTTTGCTATGGACATGAAGGTAGCATTTCAAATGATACTACTCGAAGACAGCTAAGATTAAGAATCCAAAGGTTCAACCAAATTAACCGGTGCACAAAAGATCAATCAAGTGTCATCATCTAATTTAGTAAAAACGCTACCCAGTGAACTAAAAAAAAGCCTAGTAAATAATATAAACATAAAGATTCGAGTTGCCTACGTCCACGCCCGACGGCAGGCGGCACAATTGGCAGTGTAGGCATGCCATTGGAGCTGAAGCTCGTCCACATCCTCAGCCGACGTCTGGAGGACCCGTGTTGCGGACCTTGGATCGACAAAAGAGATCATAGCAATGACGCAATCCGGTTCGAACCACCACTGGAAGTGGGCGTTATCCATGTCCTCGAATTCGTTAAGCACACGAAACAGCTTAACTGGTGTTGTCGCGTCACAGGCTAGGATATGGACGCAGATCGTCCTAGATTCGTCCCTGGCCAGCGCCGTAATGAGGTCTCCGCGCACGACGGCGTATCTAATGGCGGCTGTCAATATTAGGTTTACCTTCTCCGACTCCGACAAGTTTGCCACCATTGATTGGATCAACTGCCTATGGGTGCTGTCAAAACTCTGCCAGGATGCGCCGGGCTCCGATTGGTGCGCCGTGGGTTCGTGGTCGGTGAGGGGTGGAAAAGCGGCGCCGTCATGGTTAGGGTTTTCCATTGATTTTTATTCTGTTGTGCAAAGATTGGATAATCCGTAGATTGATTAACGAGACGATATATATATAATATATTGTTCTTTTTAGGGTGAACTAGTACAGAGCCCGTGCGATGCACGGGATGCACAATTTTAAGGCTATTTATTCAGGCTTATAATTATATACATGAATAAAGAAAAATGTACGGGATATATATAGTACGTGACCTGTGCGAAGCACGAGATATATTTATTTGGAGAATATTATATTATAAGATACAATATTCAATAAAAGTTTATAATACACAAGAAAATTGTACAATGTTCAATAAAAGTTTTATAATATTCAAGTGGAGTCTTAAAGTCTCTTGTACATTAAGACTACTGACAAAATAATATTTTAATTAATGAGTTTTCTTTCCTTGTAGCCAAATTGTGAATGTGATTTGAGGAGTACAACAAATTGATATATAGCTAACTTGCTTTTTCCATTATAGTTTTTTTTCTTTTTTTTTATAATGAATTTAAAGATATTCTAAAATATAGCAAAAATTAATTTTTTTTATTACAATTAGGAATTTTACTAAATATAAACTCTCAATCTATGGTGTTAATCAACGTTTAAGTCTAAAAAATTAAGAATTTTTACCTCTTTTAATCAACGTTTAAGTCTAAAAGACAATAGAGTTATTATAAGTTTTTTTTCTACATCTTTTAAAATATTAAACATGCGCATGTTTGGGCTAGCTTGTAAAATAATTAATATATTATCTCACTAAAACATTTATACTAATAAAAATTTAATTTTAGCATATAAATTCATTCCTTGATATAAGAGAAAGTAACAGTTTTACTTATTGTTGTTCACCATATAATATATAATTATTATTTTATTCTATAATAAAAAAGAAATATTGTTATAGTGTAGTAGAATTGTTATAAAATTATATAATTTTTTTTTTTACAATATGAATTTAATATTTTTTTATGTTTTGATAATATAAACAAATCGATACTTAAATTTGACAAATAAAACAAATAAATACTTTAGTAAGTATTTAATGTATATACTAAATAGGAATATATTTGGTATAATCAAATACCAAATATAATCAAATAAGTCAAAGTGTACATTTTTATTTGGTATTTGATTTTTTTATCATTAAAATCTTTTTATTAAACTTACCTTTTTAAAATAAAGTAAATAAATAAATCAATTAAATAAATAAAATATTATAATACCACAATAGTAATGCCATTTAATGCAGTTGGCTTTTCTGGATAGTAAATGTAGTAAATAGAATCTCCTTTTATATAAGTATAGATTGTTATATACACCTTGACCTTTTAGACGTGTATATAATTTCTACCGTAAATATCCCACTCAAAATTCAAATTTAAATTAATTTTAACTCAACTCCACTACCTCCAATATTATCAATATAATTAAATAATATCAACCAATAATTATTACACATCACATCAATTTTAATTTACTATTCACCCACTCACATAATTTTAACTAACCATCACTTCCAATCATTTTCTCCTACTTTTACATCAAATCAACTTTAATTATTTTAATTTAATCATTATTTTAATATATCCACTAACAACTAACCATACTACTTTTTTCAAATTTAACTATAGTTAAAAAAAACTAATTTCTTACTAGTTGAATTCATATCCAATCACCCATTTATCGTTTGGCAATTTAATCAAAACTTTTGCATAATTGCAATATAATCTCTACATTATCTTATTTTTGCAAAACAAACCTAAAATTCGTCGGACGTTAAAAAAATCCCAGCATGACCGGCCAATTTTATCCACGTCAAATTTTCTCTTGCTGAATATGAATTCATAAATTACATGGAATTTATGGAACTTGACTTTTTGAATTCCTTAAATCGACAATATCAATTCAATTTCAATTTTGTTAAAAAATACATCTGCAGTTCGTTTGAAGACCACCGACATATGGCTGATCACCACCACCCCTCATCGGAGATACCGCCGACAACGTGGCGGTGATGGCGCGTGTCCCGGTGCCTTCTTCGCCGCCTGATACCCATAACGTGGCGAAGTTGATGAAGGCGGAGAACGAAGAGGGGACAACGGCCGGAATTCGATGCTTTAGTGCGGCGACAATAATCGGAGCGTAGGAATTCATGGATCTCGAGGCACAATTTGATATGCCTAATTTGGACAAGGTATGGCTGAGGGGATTCTTGTTAGGCCCCCTAGGATGGTGGCGTCGCCGTCGAACGATTCGCTGGAGAACTCCCTTGCCGAAAGCCTGCGACTGGTTTTAATTATTTTTCACAAATATGGTTCGATAAATTGAAAAAAAAAATCATCAATTTGATTTTTTCTCTTTTATGTTTCTTTTTCTAATTAGATACGTGTTGTTGTATGAAACTAACAACGATGAAAATTAACAGCTGAGTGTGTTTTTACGAAGATAAACTTGGAATTTATGTTTTTATTGATCATTCACAAGAGTACAAGAAGTCGGTTTTGTTTTCATGACCGACATAATTTTCTGTTTATGTACAATGTGTCGAAAAGATCCTCGTACTGTTATAAATTCTGCTATTTATAGTACGGTAGCTTTTGTCCTTTTGCTCAAAATGGATAAGAGCGTATTTAATGTTGAGCTGCTTCACTTAAGCGGTGTGCTCTGATCTGGGGAATATCAATGATTGCTCGATGATCCAATCAGGTGCTTACAGCTTGTTTTGTGTTTGGAAATTTGTACTTTGTAGTAGTCGGTCTAAACAGAGAGGTTTTGACATGACCGGTCATGATGTTGATGAAGTCGGTCTTTTTCTTTTGATCGTCTCGGAAGTCGGTATATAAATACCGACTTATCTCAAGTTCGTCTTTTTCTGGCTGGTTTACTCCAATGGTGCTCATTGGTGTAATCGATCTTCAGTTTTAACTGTATAATCAAGTCGGTTATCAACAGAGAGGCCCCCGACATTAGTAGGTATTTGGAGTTTTCAAATGGCTGCTGATGTCGTTTGTTGTTCCGCGTTATGCCGACTTGATTGCCATTTGACGACCGACATGAGAACACTTTGTTCCATTTGCGATTTCTCATATAATTTGTGGTTTGACGTGGCAGTTCTTAAAAGATGTGTCTGCATTTAATGGGTCTGACGGATATAAACTTGTAACGACATGGCGTTTCTGGGTGTGTCCACGTGGATTAATGATTACTGTAACGTTACACCGTTTCGAGATACATCCGTTACACGCGCCGTTTTCGGATCTTACCAACGGTTATAAATCAAAACCTATAAATCATAGTCGGTTTTGACTTACGAGAAATTTTCTTATCTTCTCTCATCTTTTGCTCTCATCTCTGTTTCATCTTCTTCGACTTTTTCTTGTGTAAGTTGCGCACCTTGTTTGTGTTTTCTCCGATTCAGGGTTTTCGAGAATTTCGGTAAGAATTTGCCCTAATCTTCTTTATTTTCTTGTTTATCGATTTCGGACTTGTCATTTTCTTTCATCGACTACGACGAAGATGTCTACTCAAATCGAGGATAGTAGTAGCCGTACCATTTCAGAGATTCCGATTTTTACCGATGAGGATTTGGAGTTGCCTCTTGAGTTTTATCGGTGGGATCCGCTTTTGGTGAAGCGACTAAATCTTAACTGGGATATCATTGAAGAGGATGAACGAGTTGAGAAGGATGCTATGTCGCTTCCTGATTATTGGAGACGTCCTGCTCGTCGGTGGCCTGAACCAATTAACGAATATAGAGGCGAACCGAGCATCTTGACTGACGCTGATATCGTTAATCTCCGAGGAGAAGTTTATATTCCTTCCTCCGTGAGGTTGTTTGCTCCTTATCCGGGAGAAAGGATAACGTGTCCCCCTCCCGGTTGTGTGGGTGTGTTTGCCGACTCGTTAAGATCTGGACTTCGGTTTCCGCTCCCAGCATTGATTACCGATTACTTGAGGGATTGGGGATTTGGCTTATGTCAAATTGCGCCGAATTCCTGGAAGAGGATTATTGGTCTGATGGTCCTTTTAAAAGAAAAGGGTTGGGATATGCCAACTGTTGAAGAGATAAGGAGTCTCTTCACGTTCAGGCGGTGTGCCGAAAGACAAGTGGCTGATCCCCTGATTTGCCATGCTTGCGCAGGAAGGCCCCAAGGGGGATTAAAAATTGGTGAATTGATTACCGAGATCCCTGAGTCTCTCCATGGGTTTCAAGAGGAGTGGTTATGGGTTGGTGGTGATTGGCAAACTCCGAATTTTTCCAAGCCTTTAATTGATGGGATGTCGATACCCATCAATATTAATTCTGCATTTTGTAAGTTCTTTTCTTTTACTTCTTTTACCGAGTTGTCCTGACTTTGTTTATTTTTGTACTAACAGGTCAGCGTTTTTACTGTTTGCAGCCAAAAGCAAAGGAGCGAAACTCGGCACGACTTTAAAAGAAAGAATTACCGAGCTGTTCAAGTTGAGGAAGGTTCAACGCAGTTACAAATTGATTTTGAAGGACACAAGGTTGAAGGCTGTAGGTCTTTGTCCCGAGATTTCTGACAGTTCTTTCCAACCAGGTTTAACTTGAATAAATTTTCATTCGAAATTTTCCAACCAGGTTTAACTTTGAAGTCGGTCGCCTTTGAAAATCTTTGTAACTTGGTTTTCAATTTGCAGTGTACTATCCTCTTCTTGGTGTTCTCGGTTTCAAGACTATCCGCGACGCTCAAGCTTTCCGTCAGAAAAGTCCAAAACTTGGATCTTCGGTCAAAAGTTGGAAAAAGCAGAGAATTGCGTTTATCAGGGATGGGTCGCAAAAAACTGGTGAAAGCATACTTGGAGAACCCGATCATGAATCCTCCGATGACCGACGTCAGTGATGGCGCGACATCAGCGGCTACTGTTGAGATTCTACAACCAAATCCTTTAGCTATCGCAGCAGCAGGTTCGATGGCTGCCATTGCTGCTGCTACGGCCTATCCATCTGAAGTTATGCCTGCTGTTGAAATCGCTTCCGATGAACCTGAAGGTGATCGAGATGTTATAGAGCGTGAAGTTCCGGTTACTCGATCTAAGAAGAGACGTGCAGAAAGTACTCCTGTTGCAGAGGAACGAACCAAAAAGAAACATGATGTTGGTGGAAGGGGAAAGAAGAAAGAGCCCTTAGTTGATCGATCTTTTTTGCCCATTGACGAGGAGAGGGCTTTGAACTTTAGGCGGCCTCGGGAGTCTGTCGAGAAGTGGTTCTCGGCTTTTGAGTCGGTAGAGATCCCTGAGATATCAAGCACAGTTGAGCTGCCCAGTCATGTCGTTGATGCTGCTCGGGTCCCGATGATGGTGTGGGATCCGAGGTCCGAGATTGGTGTGTCCTCCCTTCCGAGCACTTATAAGTTTAAATATGCGAAGGCTTGTCTCGGTCGAGCTCTCATTAGTTTGATTATGGCCGAAGATGACTTTCGGCTTAATGCAGCCCAAGTAGATGAAAAGAAGCATACTCTTGAACTTAGAGACGGAGCTCTTGCGTCTTTGAGGGAAGAAGCAGCAGCAAAAGAGAGAGAGCTTCAAGCCAAGGTTGCCGAACAGAATGAACAGCTTATAATTGCCCAGGGTGAGATTGAGACCCTGAAAACCGAGAAGGCTGGCCTTGACTCCGATGTGTTGAAGCTAACTAGCCAAGTGATTACTTCCGAGCAGCATGTCAAAACGCTGGAAGAACAACTCGCTCGGTGTGAATCTCACCCCAAAAAAGAAAAAGAAGCTCATGAGCTTACTCGGACAAGTCGGTCTGAGATTGAAGAACTGCTGCTGAAAAGTAGGAATGACCATCGTGCTGACCTCAGCCGACTTCAAGAGGAAAAAATTAAATTTGCTGAGGAGAAGTACAACGATGGTCTTCGAGCTGGGAGGATCCTTGAAGCCGAGGCCAACAGACTGAAGGCTAAGACCGACTCCGATTCTGAAGATGAAGACCGTGAGTTCGAGATGAACACATGTCTCAATCTGCGCTGGGTCATCAAGCGATTTGATGAGGGATTATACGACATTGAGGAGATTCGACAATTTCTCCTTCACAAAATTAAGAGCCACAGCTTCAACCCTTCCATTTCAACTGCCCACATTGAGGCCGATGAGGACGAGAAAAGCTTTTGCGAGGGGTTGCTTGCTTCTGTTGGAGCCGAAGCAAAGGGTTCTGAGGCCCCTGCATTAAACCGAGAAAGAGAGGCTCGTCTTCGCCGGTCATTTGTTAATATGGTGTTAGAAGGCGAGAAGGAGAAAAAAGTTGAGCTCGCCAATGTTTATGTGAAGACTTTAGCCGAGGTGAGTCTGGAAGAAGAGCTTGAGATGATGACTCCCGAGCAACTTCGGAAGGCAGTGCTGGCTTTCCTTGAAAGAAAGGTATCTGAGTTATCTCATAAAGATAATCAGCCTTCTGTTACCGAGTTACCTGGTGTTGAGAAGAATGATTCTATCTTGGATAAGCATATTCCAGTGACCCTCAATGAAGTGGAGAATGCCGCAAAGGCCGAAGGGGATCAAGTCTTTGATATCATCAGTCGAATCATGTATGAAAAGATCACAAAAGATGATGTGAAAGAAACAATGAAGGACAAAGAGATTCCAAGGGTGGATGATAAGGCTGATGAAGAAGCGATCAAGGATGACGATGCTTAGCCTTGTTGAGAGCATGTCGGGTCACTTTGACTTTTTTTATGCAGTAGTTGTAATAGTTTGAAAAAAGATTTCTGATAAATGAATGGCTTTTTATTATATCGGTTTTCACTCATAAGTTTTCAAGTATATTAGACTCGGTAGTTTTGATAAGTCAGGATTTCTTAATTCCGACTTATTACATTCAGCATGTTATTTCACTTTTGCTGAATATTTTCAAGTGTTAAGAAGTCGGTCAAGCACTAACTTTTATGAATGGACACCATCAACTTTGATGGAAGATTAGATTTTTATCTTATTCAAATCGATTTTTATTATTTGAATTTAAAGATATCTAATCTGGCTTTTATTATAATGTCCTTAGCCTTCCTAAGCTTTTATTTGAAGGCTAATAACTTGACCGAGGAAGGTGTTTCTTGCCGAGTTATATAGCTCGGTTTAGGTCAAGAATATCCTTCGAAAGAGTTAGTCTTGTCCAAGTTTAAAAGGCTTGGCTACATAAAGACTAACATAATACCGAGTTAGAGTTCTCGGTGTTTCTTTTTCAAGAGACTCTTTAGCACACGATTTTTATATACATCAAAAAAGGTGTACAGAGTCGTTTACATATTACAATGAGTTTCACTGGAAATACTTCTTCAGGTAAATTGCATTCCAGGGATATTGAAGAGTTGATCCATCAGGCTTTTCGAGTCGATAGGTACCTTTCGGAAGTACTTGACTGATTTTGAACGGCCCTTCCCATTTCGGTTTCAAAGGCCCCGAGTCTGGTCCAGTAATCCTTTTTAGCACTAAGTCACCGACTCGGAATGATCGTGGTTTCATTTTCGAATTGACATACTTTTCACTTCTTTGCTTGTATGCAGCATTCTTGAGAGCTGCCATCAAACGAGCTTCGTCTAAGAGATCCAAGTTGGCTTTTAAGTTTTCCGAGTTGGTTTTTTCTTGGAAATTTGTTACTCGGTATGTTAGAGATCCGAGTTCAACAGGGATAACTGCTTCTGACCCATAAGTAAGAGAGAAGGGTGTCTCCCTCGTTGCATGATTAATTGTGGTTCTGTAAGCCCACAACACATTTGGTAATTCTTCGGGCCAGGTTCCTTTTGCTTCTTCAAGTCGGACTTTTAAACCATTTTTAATGATCTTGTTAACTGCTTCGACTTGTCCATTGGATTGTGGATGATATGGCGAAGAGAAGAAGTGCTTTATTTGATACTCGTCACAGAAAACTTCAAGTCGTTTCCCTTCAAATTGTCGACCATTGTCGGTTATGATAGAACTCGGTATTCCGAACCGACATACGATTGACTTCCAGATAAAGTCGACAACCTTCTGCTCAGTGATTGTTGCCAATGGTTCCGCTTCAGCCCATTTCGTAAAATAATCAACTGCTACAATGGCAAATCGAACTCCTCCTTTTGCAGTTGGAAGTGGTCCAATTATGTCTATCCCCCATCTAGCAAATGGCCACGGGCTATAGGTCGACTTGAGTGATTCTGGGAACTGGTTAACATTGGGGGCAAATATTTGGCATTTCTTGCACTTACGAACCCAATTTGCTGCATCAATCTTTAAGGTTGGCCAATAATATCCTTGTCGGAGTATTTTGTATGCTAATGCTCGCGCGCCATTATGATTTCCGCAAATGCCTTCATGGACTTCTTCAAGGATATATTTGGATTCTTGTTCGGTCACGCACTTTAATAAAGGAACAGAGTATCCTCGCTTATAAAGAATATCATTGTCTAATGTGAACCGGGCTGCTCGAATTCTTAGAGATCGAGCTTCCTTGGGGTCTTGTGGTAAGGCCCCTGTTTTCAGATACGTTATAATCGGCGTCATCCAAGTCGGTTTCTCTTGTAATCCGACATTCATAACTTCAGTTTGTGAAATGGAAGGCATTTCTTGGTGACCGACTTGGACGTACTCTACATCTTCCATTCCAGTGCTTGAAGCAAGTTTAGAAAGCGCATCGGCTGGAATGTTTTGTGTTCGAGGGACATGTTCCAATTGTATGTCAAATTTTGACATTCTCCGTTTTGCAAGTGTCAAATACGGTAACAGACGAGGTTCTTTAACTTCAAATTCTCCGTGGATTTGGTTTACCAATAGCTGGGAATCAGAAAATACCTTAAGTTTTTGTATATTCATGGATTCCGCAAGATTCAATCCGGATAATAGAGCCTCGTACTCTGCTTCATTATTTGTTGCCGGGAAAAGAAATTTTATTGAGTGACAGAACATTTTGTTATATGGGTCTATAAGGACAATTCCTCCGCCGGCATGATGTTGAGTTAAAGACCCATCAACATACAACGTCCATGTTTGATCTTCATTGACTGCTTCTATTGCAGGAGTGAACTCGGCAATGAAATCCGATAACACTTGAGCTTTGATTGCGGTTCTCGATTTATAATGGACGTCATACTGACCGAGTTCAATTGCCCATTTAACCAATCTTCCCAACGTATCAGGTCGGTGAAGAACCGTCTTTAAGGGATATGAAGTTAGTACTGTTATGGAATGTTCCTGGAAGTAAGGGCGTAATTTCCGAGCTGCGACGATAAGAGCATAAGCTAATTTTTCCATTGGTGGATAATGTAGCTCGGCTTCATGTAATGCTTTGCTGATATAATAGACTGGATACTGCCGATGTTCTTCTTCCCGAACGAGGACAGCACTGATAGTAGCTTCACTTACTCCCAGATATAAGTATAACATCTCTTCAGGAATCGATTTTTGCAGGATTGGTATTTCTACAAGTGCTTCTTTAATTTTTTCAAAAGCTTTCTGGCACTCGTCTGTCCATTCAAACTGTTTTCCTTTCTTTATTGATTCAAAGAATGGCTTGCAACGGTCTGTTGACTTTGATATGAATCGGTTCAGAGCAGCAAGTCAACCGGTTAGAGCCTGGACACCTTTAACCGATGTTGGAGGTGTTAAATCTTGAATGGCTTTTATCTTTTGGGGATTAGCTTCGATTCCTCGTTGAGTTACAATGTACCCCAAAAACTTTCCTGAGCCTACTCCAAAGGTTCATTTCTTTGGGTTAAGTACCATGGAGTAATTTCTGAGGATATTGAACATCTCTTGCAAATGATTAATGTGGTCTGCAGCATGTACCGACTTTACTAGCATGTCGTCAACGTATACGTTAACGTATACTTCCATAGTATATCTGATAAGTTTTGCAAACATCTTTTTAACCAGCCTTTGATATGTGGCCCCTGCGTTTTTGAGTCCGAATGGCATCATCGTATAACAATATAGTCCTCGAGCTGAATAGAATGACGTGTGTTCTGCTTCTTTGGGATCCATGGGAATTTGGTTATATCCCGAGTAAGCATCCATAAAGCTCATCAGCTCATGTCCGGCTGTGGCGTCCACCATATAATCAATATGTGGTAATGGATAGCTGTCTTTGGGGCACGCTTTATTTAGATCAGAATAATCAATACAAAGTCGCCATGCGCCAGAGCTTTTCTTCACCAAAACGGGATTAGATACCCAGGTCGGATATTTCGTTTCTTGAATAAATTTATTATCAATTAGCTTCTGGACTTCTTCTTCAAGGGCCTTTTGTCGGTCAGGACTGAGTTTTCGTCATTTTTGGACCACCGGTTTAATTGTTGGGTCTAAATTGAGTCGATGAGAAGCTACTTCAGGGTTAATTCCTTTCATATCTTCGTGTTTCCAGGCGAACACATCAGAGTTTGTCTTGAGAAACTGTATGAGTTGAGTTCGTATTGGTTCCTGAAAGTTAGTGCCAATCCGAAGTTGTTTTTCGTTACTCGGTTCATCAATGAAAATTATCTCAATTTCTTCGGATGGTTCAGCTCGGTCAAACTTATTCTTCGCCTTAAATTGAGTTCGCGGATCAAGTTCATCTTCTTGTTTGATTGGTTCTTTCCCTGGTCGTCTTCCTTGATCTTGAGTTAACTCGTCGTTTACTTCTGCATTTGACGTTCCAGATCTCCAAGTCGGGTCTATTTCCATCTCGGTCGAACTGACTACCGAGTCGCCGGGAGTTGAAAATTTTTCCTGATCATTCCCGACATTTTCTATCATATGAATCGGGGAACGTGATTCATGCCAGGGTTTGACCCACACCATTCCACGAGCTTCATATTGATCTCTATAATGAGTTCCCTCTCCGTTGTTCGTAGGAAACTTCAGAGCATAATGAAAGATTGAGACAGCTGCGTGAAGTTTATATAAAGCTGTCCTGCCTATAATGGCATTGTATTCATTTTTGAGATCCATCACCTTGAATGTCTCCATTATTACTTTTGAAGCTTGTCCATCCCAAACCGAACTGGCATGATTATTTCTCCAATAGTCGGTGTAATAGTGTCATTAAAACCTTGTACTTGATCTTTACATGGCATTAATTCCGCTGAATCTATTCCCATTTGCTCAAACGTACGTAACATCAAAATACTCGAATATGCTCCCGTATCAACCATTATTCGGTGCACTGGTATCCCACAAATAGGTGCTGTGATCACTAGAGGATCAGCATGCAGGTGAGCAAAATAACTGGCATCATCTATATTGAACGTTATTGGGCAATTATTTCGGGCATTGATTTTATCTCGGAGGTCAGTTGTTAAGACAGTCTTTCCCGAGTTGTACGCTTCCCGAGCATAAGCCTTGATTCGCCGTCGTGATTCACAAGACTTATTACTACTATTGTTGACTCGGGGAACATGATGAGAGTCATCTGGATTTGAATATCCTCCCCATTGCATTGTTTCTGTTTTTCCCGAAAACGACGGATCACTCTCCTCTGAATTTATCATGAACACTTCTTTATCACTCGGTCTTATACGTTTTGGATTAATTGGACGTTCATCATCTTCAACTTCATCTTGTGGATCTACCAATCTGCCTTTTCGTTTATAATCAGTATTTCTCGAAAATCTCTGGACTTGCGGATGTCCGATAAGTCGTAGCAAGGAAGAAAGTAAACCCAGACATTTGTCGGTGTCATGCCCAGCCGACTTATGATATGAACATTATTTTGTCTTATCAAGTCTTTCTTCTGGAGTTCTTACAGGTCGGGGATCAGGAAGGATTCCTTTCCCTTTTAATTCTTCAAATATAGTTGCTGCTCCTGCTGAAAAAACCGCCTGATAACTGGATTTGACTTCGTTAAGATATTTGGTCCTAGCTTCTTGCACCTCAGGTATTTTAGGATTCCCAAATCGAGATTTATTTTGTTTGAAGAATTTATTCTTCTTCTTTTTTTATTCTTGTCCGACTTCCGACTTGTGTGACGAAAAGTCGATGACAGGAACCGATATCGATTCTTCAGCTATAATATGTTGTTGAGCTCGAGCTAAAAAGTCTTGGAAAGAAGTCGGCTTGTTTTGATATATACTCCAACGAAACAGAGAATTTGGTTTTAGTCCAGCTATGGCCGTAATCAACAGCTTTTCTGGATGACATTGCTCCATATTTTGTACTCGTTCATTAAACCGAGCAATATAATCTTTTACGCTCTCATTATCTTTCTGAACAATATTGGCGATAGATTCTTTTGGTATTAAAGACACACGAGCTCCGATAAAATGTGATCGGAAAGCTGTTCTCAATTGTTGCCATTTTGAAATTGAGCCTTGTGGTAAGGAATGATACCATTTTTGGGCTCGGGGTCCCAAGGTTAAAGAGAACATCCGACATCTCAGTGCATCGGTTGAACCGTGTAAGTCCATCCAAGAAGTATATTGACCGAGATGAGCATCTGGATCCGAGGTACCGTCATATAGACCGATTTGAGGAACTTTCACTTTGGCAGGGAGTGGTTCTCTCGTCAAGTAAGAGGCCAATGGAGTCTCGGTCTCTTGAAAAACATCTTCAAATGTCGGGATTTGACGTCGAGATTCCTCACGGTTGTCTTGCCGAGTTTCTAACTCGGCAATCCTTTTTCTTAACATTTCCAACTCCTCCGACTCACGCCTCAGACGATTACGCTCAATAGTATGACGTAACTCATCATGTTCACGTCGAAATCGATTTCGTTGAATAGTGCGTCGTAAATTGGATGGTTGGTCATGTTGTGATGTTTCTAGCGATGAAGGTGCTGATTGTTGCTGTCGACGCCCAGAATGACTTTCAGCAGTAATTTCTTGTCGAGCTGGTTCTGGGGCTCGAGTTTGCACAGGAACTACTCCACGATTATGAGTTGTAGCGTTACGCTGTGATTCAGGTGTTCGTGGATGGGAAGTTGCATGTGACGCTGTTGGCACATTATTTTGCTGTCTCGCTTGTGGATTTGAAACATGAACTTGGTTATGAACCGTCGTGGTTGGTTCTGCTCTTGTTTGTGCCATAAAATTTGATAGATTTCTCAAGAACTCTGGATCTTGAAATAGAACAGAATAATCTATCGTCATAGATGGCACAGTTGAATTTTCAGTAGTGTGCGCAAGATGTCGATTGACTCCTATATCTGGATTCCGTTCTTGTCGTCCAGAATTTGACATGGTGCGTGTTGTTTATATATTTGTTTTTTAAAAGATCGGAGGTTCAACCGCCCTCCTTCTAGCGCCAAACTGTTGTTGTATGAAATTAACAACGATGAAAATTAACAGCTGAGTGTGTTTTTACGAAGATAAACTTGGAATTTATGTTTTTATTGATCATTCGCAAGAGTACAAGAAGTCGGTTTTGTTTTCATGACCGACATAATTTTCTGTTCATGTACAATATGTCGAAAAGATCCTCGTACTGTTATAAATTCTGCTATTTATAGTACGGTAGCTTTTGTCCTTTTGCTCGAAATGGATAAGAGCGTATTTAATGTCGAGCTGCTTCACTTAAGCGGTGTGCTCTGATCTGGGGAACATCAATGATTGCTCGATGATCCAATCAGGTGCTTACAGCTTGTCTTGTGTTTGGAAATTTGTACTTTGTAGTAGTCGGTCTAAACAGAGAGGTTTTGACATGACCGGTCATGATGTTGATGAAGTCGGTCTTTTTCTTTTGATCGTCTCGGAAGTCGGTATATAAATACCGACTTATCTCAAGTTCATCTTTTTCTGGCTGGTTTACTCCAATGGTGCTCATTGGTGTAATCGATCTCCAGTGTTAACTGTATAATCAAGTCGGTTATCAACAATACGAAAATAAATCTAGTCCTAAATTGAAATTGTAGAAAGAGTAATTAATTGATTGAGGAAAACCGCATGAAATGAATTTGTTTTGTATATGCTATTTAAAAGGATTCAATTCATTTGTACCAAATTAATTTTTAGGGTTTCGGTTTAATTTTTATTTTGTTCAATAAAAGAAATGTTCAAATAAAATTTCAGGATTTAAACATCAAATTCCATAAATTCCACGTAATTTATGAATTCACGCTCAGCAAGAGAGAATCTGACGTGGATAAAATTGGCCGGACACGGTGGTATTTTTTGAACGTCCGATGAATTTTAGGTTCGTTTTGCAAAAGTAAGACAATATGAAATTATATTGTAATTATCTAAAGGTTTGGATCAAATTGTCAAACGCTAAAAGGTCAAGGTTTATATAGCAATTAACTCTTCCTTTTAATACTCTCTCTTATTAGTCCTTTTTTTCCTTTTAATGCGAAAAGATAATAAATTATCTTTTTTTTTTAGATATTAGGCTATGTTTGGTAAAACTAGCTGATAAGCTAGTTTATAGCTTATATGTAATTTTCGAGCTTATATTTTATAACTTATGACTTATAGCTGAAAAACTAGCTTATATAATAAAATTGTTTGGTAAAATTAGTTGATAAACTAGCTGAAATAAAAATATCAACTAGTTTATTTGAAAAGCTACCTAAACAAGCTTATGAGATAAGCTCGAGCTTTTAAGAAAAGTCCATCCTATCAAACAAGACTTATTTAAATATAGGAAGTTTATAGGCTAACCAAATAAGCTTTAAGCTAGCTTAGTTGGTTACCAAACATGGCCTAATGTTTGTCGAATAGCGTTTAAGGCTGTGTTTGGTAGACACAAAGCTAGCTTGCTTATTTAGTTAATTTATAAGTTTTTTTTAAAAAAATTAATAAGTTTTATTTGGTAATATAAGCTTTTTAAAAAGTTCAAGCTTATTTGAAAAACTTATGTTACACGTGTTTGGAAAAGTCTCATACCAGCTTTTACTTTTGGGTTATATTTAGTAAAACTAGCTGATAGCTGATAAGCTAGCTTATAGCTTATCAGTAATTTTTGAGCTCATAGCTTATAGCTGAAAAGCTAACTTATACGATAAAAGTGTTTGGTAAAATTAACTGATAAGCTAGCTGAAATAAAAATTTCAACGAGTTTATTTGAAATGCTACCCAAAGAAGCTTTTCAAATAAGCTCGAGCTTTTTAAAAAAGCTCGTCCTGGAGCTTATTTAAAAATAGGGAGCTTATAAGCTAACCAAATAAGCTATAAGCTAGCTTATTTATCTACCAAATATATCCTTATTCTATTTTTTTTCTTTTCATAATAGTATAATTTATATGGGATTTTAATTTATTTCATCCTATATTCTCTACCTTCTCCTTCAGGCGTCTCTCCCACATAAGATTTGGCGCGAACTTTCATCTTCTAAACTCTCTGTTGATCACAAGATATCGCGCGAATTCCATCGCCCAAATGCCATAAGTCCGTCGGCCAAAAATTTGTACTGAGCGCCTTTTAAGTGCTGAAGTTATGGTAATTAGTTTGGAAATTATTGTCTTTTTTTGTAAGAAGTTTTATTGACAGTGATTTTATTTATAGAATTTCATTATCATCCAGCTCAAGTGTTTCCATGAGGCTTTAGAGATTGGCTGTGGTACAACATATAGTATCTACATTTTTCAATTTCCTACGAAAATGGCTCAATGGGCACCACAACAAAAGAATCTGTAAGTTTGAATTTTGTATAATCAGATATTCTATATGTTGGAAATACTATACAAGGTTGTATTTGGAACAACAACATTGAATTGTTGATTACATTGTTGTATTGCAGTTGTGATTGTGGATTATTTACAATAAGGTTCATGCAACTATACGATAAGCTAAGGGCTGGGATGCATTTCAGTATTGAAAACTCATATTTTGAAAGAATGAAAATCGCTATTGAGATATTCTACCATGAAGCAAATGAAGCCAAAGAAGGGTCACGATTCAAACTCATATTTATCGTACAATTTTCGCGGTGTTTTTTAATGTAGTTGTCGAGTTTGATAGGAAAGTCGTTTTGATATATGTTCACGATTTGGTTTGAGCTGAGCAACCGACCTGTGGTTTGCCTCTCATTATTTTGATTAGCGAGTGAGGAACCGAGCTTGTGGTTGCCAACTTGGCTTTTTGTTTGCAGTTCGACGGTCATTGTAACGCCATTTTTTATCTATATATTTACCATTTACTGATAAAGAAAATGAAGCCAAGGAAGGGATACTTAGAAAGATAGTGCACTCTTCGGAATCTGTGAGTTCAGCCTCTGCTGCAACTCCTTAACTCTTTAATGCTATTCTTGTTTTTACTTGAATTATAACATGTTTTTTTTCTATTGTTTCCTAGTGCCGTAACTTTTCGAAGCACCTTAGGAGGCCAAGAAAGCAGACTGAGAATTAAATTTGGCGAGTATATTTATTGTTTTTTTTTTTTTGAAGTTTTTCCATTTATTTTTGAACATTCATCGGACTTGAAAGCTTGTGATCCTAGTTTTTCTTTTCAAAATGTTAAGTTCTGAAGATGATTCAACTTATTTTCGAGCTAATGTTTTCTTATCGACTTTTATGCATTATGTTTTTTCTTCAATGGGGTTGATAAATAGCTAAAGTTCTCTTCGTGACAGGTTTTTCCCAATTTTGACACCTTTTCTAAATCTCTATGTGATGTGTTTGGGATTTATATCATTTTGTTTGATATGTATTCAATATACAGTAAATTGCCATGTCGTGTCTGTTGGTTTGAGAAGTTTCTGTTGTCTTTCTTTCTTATTTATTTCATTATGGTAGGTTACAAGTTAAGAACCTTTCGTTTTTGTAAAACTTTGGTACATTTAAGGAATAGGGTCTATTCATTTCTTATTTATTTCCACAAGCTCAGTAAAGCTTTCTAGATTCCGGTTGAATCCAGCAAGCGCCGTCTGGAACAAAATCCTCCTTTCCTCCTGCATGTACCTTCAACTTCTTCTCACCCCAATTTATAATACGTTGGATGTATTGTGCTTCTTTGTTTCTTGGGTAATTTATAATTTACTATTCATCAAGGTGTTGATCCATATTCGGAGATATTTGGACGGGTTCAAATGATGTAAAATTAGTCCTCAATATTTCTCTTTCGATTTACTATGTGTCTTGTATTTTGGTTGAGTAGCAGTAACATCTTCTTTTCCATGTTTTACTTTTATTTGAAGTTATGTGGATGATTATGAAGGGATCAAGAAGTTTTTTGCCGCATTTTGGATACATTCCCTATTTCGGTTGGTTCCGATGATTTTTTAATTTTTTCGATGAACGGTATAAATTGTTTCTCCACCCAATGTTAAGGTATCTATTCGTTTGTAGTTACATGCGCATAAGGAGTCAACTTTTGGATAGAGTTGGATGTTGTCACTGTCATCACTCTTTTGTCATCTGGCCATCAGGACACGTGGTAGATCCAGCACCCTCTCATGCGTATCAGAGCCATCAGTCGATTCACTCTCGGATCTCGCACATCTTCTGCGAGGGGAACCGGCCAGCTGACTTCCTTGCTGGCATCAGGTCCTCCACCCCCAGAGACGCATTCTTTACCCTGACGATATTCCTCTCCGCCTCCGCACCATACGGATGGACCAGATGGGATATCCTTCATTCAGATTTGTATAGTCGGTCTTACCTTTTGGTGCATCTGCCACATTGTGATGTTGACTTTTTCGCCGGGACTCTCCCCGGACCAGGATCTGTTATTTTTGTATTTCTCGCTGCAGTTGTCAGCTTCTCCTCGTATTTTTTCTTGCTTTTGTTTTTTGGTTTTTCTTTTGACTTGATGTATATCAGACATTGGACTTGTAGCTTTGTGACTTTTCAGCCCGTTTAGGGCATTTTTATATACAGGTTGGGGGTTCGACCTTAACCCCCCACCCTCCTGAGGTGTTGTTTATTTAAAAAAAAAATGAGTCAATCTTTTCTTTAATTTTGTTTTTCTTGGGGGAAAATGTTTATGTACACACTTTGAAGGGGAAACTATTTTTTTTTCATTTCTGCAAGTTTTAGTTTCATCATCAACTATGGGATCTTTAAAATTTTGTATTTTATTTGAAGAAAATGCTAAGAAAGATACAAGAATCCAAGAGGAAGAAACTTGGCCATGATGCGAGTCTTGTCACATTGCCGGAATGCAATTTATCATGCCAAATGAGCAAATTGTTTTTTCACATGTAAATCGCTCTCTAGTTCATTTGCATTCTCATTGATAGTATTTTGATTCAACTTTGGATAACTATGTGGCTAAAAATATTTGCACTTGCACTAAAAGGGGTCATTGCGAAGTTGTGTTGTTAGACAATCACAAGGGTGACATCCTAAGGCTGCTCCATATCTACAAGAGATTCTACTTCGGGTCGTGTCTCTTGAGGAAGGTTAGCCGGATTATTATGCACGTTTATTCAACCACACAAAAGAAAATAAAAATTCCTAAACATTCTAATTCAGATTTTTGGTTTGATTTTTGATTATCAACTACTGAGATTCAAACTAAGCAAATCAAAATAGCAAATTAACACGTAGAACAATCAGGATTTAAGAAGCTAGGGAGTCGGGGATATCCGTTTTGGTTCGAATTGCAATTAATGGGAAAGTGATGGTTCAGCTAAGTGATTTGAGTAATCGACACGTTCAAGTACTCATTCTCAATAACTTTTCGTAACAAGAGAACAAACTAGAACGGCAAATGAACAATTCATTTAACTTCCTAGGCAATAAAGTTACGAACAAGCGTAGTTCAAACGAGCTTATTTCGACCGACTCCTCCCCTTTCGGTTCTAAGAATTGATTAAAGTGGACTAGAGGGTGGTTAACCGACTAATCAAATAGATTCACCAATTTCAAGCATGAACAAATCAAATTCAATTGAAACAATTGTAAGTTGAAGTGTCACCCTTCAACAATTGTCAATACTCAAGCCTGACAGTTGAAAAACCCTTGAAAAAGATCAACTCGCATGAAAAGAACAATCAACGAATGCCCACAATCGCAATCGAAATCAAAACATTAATCCCCTATCCCTAGCATAAAGATTTAGCTACTCATAATCAATCCAACACAAAGAATCATTTCAATAAGATCATTCATATTCATCAATTAAGAGAAAAGATAATCTTACGATAAAAATCCCAAAGTCGAATTCGAAAGACAAGCTTGAATCCAAGAACAATAGCGAAATACGAGTGTAAATCTGAGTTCTACGTCGCAAAATATGAAAGAAAGGTGAAAAAACGAGTGAAAAGAGAGGGATGGAGGGTTCTGTGTTTTGGAGTCGAGAGATCCTTCTCCGTGTCGGACACGCGATCTTCATCACGCTGGCACGGCGCGGGGCCTGGGATGCCTGGGAGCTGCAGTCCATGTCGTGGCACTGGCGCGGCGCGGTGAGGCACGGGTGGCGCGGCGCGGGGCCTGGGCAGGTGGGCAGCTCGCACAACTTTGCTTCTCGCGTCCGTTTGAGCTCACTTCAACTCGGAATTCGATTCCGCTTTTTCCTGTGTGTTCCCAATGAACTCCTCTATTTGATTAGGCTTGCCCAACTAGTATTTTTCCGAACTCCTATTCTCCCGAGACTTCCAACCTACGCACCAACGGCGACGAAGAAAAACGAAAAACGAACGAAAAACACAAGAAAAACCAAGAAGAGAGCAAACAATAAATAAACTATAAAATGAACTAAAACTCATCTAAACGACCTAAAATGGGGAAAAATAAAGACAAAAAGACAACGAGAAACGCAACAAAAATGGGACAAACAGGTTCATTGCATTTACACTGTTAAAGGTACCACCTTTCTCTAGTTAGTTTCGATTAGTATTTGAAGTTTTCTGAACTTATGAATTTTTATTTTTTTTTTGGGTGAACCTTTTGTGTTGTCAAAGGTGATGGTTCTGGATCATTTATATTTCAGAAGCTCTATCTAGATACTACAAATGCCAAGAGAAAATTCGCCAAGTACTCCATTGCACTTCAACTTCTGGAACTAGAGGATCTTGTTGAAGGAGTTGAATGTTAAATCTAAACTCCCCATTAACTCGTCTTTGTTGTCGCTTGATTTGGATGTTTTGTGTGAGATATTGTTTTGTTATCAACTATATTCCATAGGATTTCAGCTAAGTGTGTGTGTGTGTGTGTGTGTGTTTTCCCTGAGGTTGCTAAGGGAGAGAAGTTAGAGTTGTAAATGGGATTGTGTATTCTCATGCAAAATGATGTTTGTGTATATTATGACTATCGATTTTTCTATGAGGGCTTATTGATTATTTATTTACCTACCCAAACTATGAAGACATGCGTTTATACTGTACAAAAAATTTTCATTTGGGATCTTAAGATATACATTCATCCTTTACATTGCAACAAAAGAATTCTTTCATTCGGGATCTTAAGATATTTTGCATCCTTTACATTGCAGCACAACGTACTTCATCTTTCAGGTGGCTTTCCTGTGGTCTCTTTGATTCTATAGCTAAAAGCTTACAATCTTTCAGGTTGTTTTCCTATGGTGTCTTTCATTCTGTTGCAAAAAACTTACAATATGCTATGACGTATCGTGTATTGAATACATATAATGACCTTGCTTCCATAATTTCAGATCAGATGCCTTGTCACTACTGTTTCACTATTGCAGATGATAATGCCCTCACTTTTATGTTTTGATGGCTAAATTTTACAACATAGTTTGCGTTTTGTTATGGTCTTTGAGTAGACTAGTTTGATGTGTTGATAATATTTTCAACTCCTTCTGATTTGGGTTGGGTTGACTATACCACATAAAGAAAAGAGAGAAACATGTCAAATGCAATAACTTAACAGCGGCTCTAATATAGTAATTATATCGAACCAAACTTGATCTCAATAAAGCTCTCCACAAAAATCTAAGATATACAAAGCCCTTCATATCCACATCATGCATGCTAAAATTGTCACCTTAAAGATGCTTGGATATTTCAAACCACCTTCGCAGCATTGGCCGGTCAAGCAAAACTACAAGGTTACGAAATTAATACAAGCAAAAGTCGACATGACAAAAAAAGGAAAAAAAAGGAAAAAAAGGTAAAAACACACAGACACACATTTCAAAAACTATTTAATTGAGTGAGCATAGAAAGGAGCTCGTCGCTGGAGGTCGATCGGAAGTCCGACAGGCAACCAATAGCAATTCTTAAAGCCATTAGCATCTCATCTTGTTCGACTTGTAGCCCAACCAGGATATTCTTGTCTAGTGCTTCTCGAGCTTCACGTTTTTGCTGCATTTACCTAAGCCATTCTTCCATGCTACCAAAAGATGTGTCGTTCGGGTCCCTTCCGGTTAATACAACACCCAATATCATCCCAAAGCCTTCAGTGTACTTAACGAATAATCACACTATTACATAAATAATGATTATTCATAACAAACTACCAGGGGAAAAAACGATCTCTAATAGTTCCAAAATGTTTTGCCCATGGAAATTCGAGCAACAAATTGGGTTTGCTTGCAAAGTGTTCCTTTACGTTTATTTGGCTTTCTCTATGAAGCTTAGTTTCTTCAAGAATAGTTTTTACCATCATCTGGCATATTCAGAGTTCAAGCAACTCAATATTTGTCTTCAAGAACTGCTAAAGCATTAAATCTATTTGGTAGCAGCTACTAATGTATACCTATGAAAATATAAACACAAGTGAAAGCAGCTAACAAATACTAATAGACAATTGATATTCTTGATACCTTCAATTAAAACCACATAACATAACCTATTTTTCATACTCAGGAAACTTGCATTCACCATATCTTGAGTTCTTAAAACATTCTGGTGGATTGAAGCCCGATGATGCTCGAACAAAGACTGAAAAGATCGTAACTAATCTACAATCAGCCAACCTTGGCTCGAATTCGGACCATGATCAAATTCAAGGGCTTCAAGTTATAGTGTAATCTTCTGAGATCACAAGAAAGGTGCAGATAATTCAGCCCTTTATTAATCCCAACAGCTATCTGAATACAGAATTCTCACTTAAGCTCTAACTGATTTTCGGTAACTCTTTTCATCACATCCTCGAGACTTCCTATCGACACATAATCGTAAAGCAATGAGTAAACACCCGATTCAAACACATAAGCCCTCAGACTCATTAAATTCCTCTGCCTCAGGCATGCCAGTTTCCCGAGCTCCTGCAACATCTTTCTCTTGCTGTGGGCCTCAGAAGATGCGCTGAAAAAGGGGTCGGCCGAGTCTTTTTGATGCAGCAAGCCTGTGATGGGAAAACAAAGAACACGAAAAAACCGTTTTTCTTTTCTGATTCAAAACATAAAATCATAACTGGCCATACATGATAGCATACGTACATATTTATAATCTCACCAAGTCCTCTCCACTTAAACTTAAAAGCCCACATAATACAAGCCCAACACAATATAAATAAACATAAACATAAATACTAGTAATAAATATAATAACATTCACACTAAAAGCCGAAGTCGATCATATTGGTCGAGATATGCTAATGCAATCTCGTCGGCATCATTCTCCCCCGAGTGGAGAGGATTCGCCGTCGAATCCACAATCTCGTCGGTGTCATGGACGACCTTGTCGACAAAATCACATACGTCAAAAACCATCAAACGACCATCCTCCGAGTCAGATAACTCCCTACACTGCTTGGCGCGAGAAACGAATAAAATCAGAGACGACGATGGCAAAGGACCAGAACTGGATGACGACGGATGCAGGACTATGTGGACGCCCTTAAATAAAAAACTATATATGTTGAGGTGTCCATTATGTACCACCGAGTGATCAAATTGCCAAGGTCGTCCTAATAAAACGTGCCAAGAATCCATAGGCACGACGTCACACCATGTCAAGTCATTATAAGAGGATCCAATAGAAAAGGTCACCAACACGCGTCGGGTGACACGAACAGAATCATCATGTTGTATCCACGCAAGAGCATACGGATCCGGATGCGGCTCACTTAACAACCCCAGTTTTGTCACAGCCTCGTTCGAAATCACATTCTCGTAGGAACCGAAATCAATGACAAAACGGCACACCCAACCACCAATGGTGCATGTGGATTCAAAAAGGTGGTGTCACTGGACCTTATCCTCGAAAGAGAAGTGGGGAGACAAAAGAAACCGACGAAGGATAAGCGCGTGACCCACGTCTCCTGAGACATGCATCTCTGGAACTTCTGCTCTTTATAAAAAATTGGAGGACCATCATAAACAGTCGAGTCTGGCTCTTCAACAAACAACGCCCGTGACCCTCTCGCCTTCGAAAGCACTGGGCCTGGCGATGCCCCAGCTCACCACAAGTGAAACAACACGGACCATTAGACTGCCGATTGCCACTCCTCATCGTGGGGCCACCCACACGGCCTTCAGAAGGAGCACCCAAATCGAACGGAGCCTTCGTCGCAGACGTTGCGGTACCCGAAGTCCCAAGAGGCTTATTTGTAGACGGCGTAAAAGAAGTGCCCACCTTCCGGGCCTGCTGCTGCTCAACCAATAAAGCCCGCTGATGAGCCTCAGAAACGGAAGTCGGTGTAAACTTATTCAACACATCCTGAATAGAGACATACAATCCCCTAATATAACGAGAAATCAACTGTTCATGAGTTTCATGAATATCTACCCAGGCCAAGAGTTTATAAAATTCTTCATTATAATCATCCACACTACGTTGTCCTTGACGAAGATTTTGCAAATGCTGATATAAAGTACAGACAAAATTAAACGGTAAAAATTCCCGCTCAAGATACTTACGAAATTTCACCCACGAAATGATTTTCGGTTTGCCCTGTCGATGTCGTACACCCTGTAATTGTAACCACCAAGCGACCGCACGTCCCCGAGTGACTACAAGTGCGACTCGCCTCTCGTCCGGGAGCGAAAGACAAGGGATTAAATTTCTTCCAGAGCTATGGTACACATTTAAAATCAAGGGCAGCCTCCATGGCGACCAATCAAGAAATTCACTCGTGTCTAAATCGTCGGCAAAATTTGGAATTTCCACTCGAAAAGTCGATTCCCACCGACCCTCGGTAATTAAATCAGCACGCCCATAGGGAGAATAAAATAAATTATCGCTGCTGGCACAATCTCCAATACATTGTCTGTTACCAAAATTTGCAAAACGCTAGCCCTCTCCAAAATTCCCAAATCGCCGACCGTCACCTAAAGCTCATCCCTCGTTCAAATCGACATCAGCCCCTTCACCCTCAAAATTGGCAGGTCTCCGGTGACCTTGATGCGGCCAACCGCGCAAATCCTCGCCAATAGCCGCTCGGCGGAAATCTCCCATTCCGACGCGCTGAAAATCGCCACCCGCATCACGACAGAATTTGACGCCAACATGGCACCAGGTATCGCGATTTACAGCAACACGGCGCGCCGCCATCGGAGGGAAGGCATATGGAAAGCCGGGATCGGAAAACCTTCCGCTGCACAGGGAGGAGACCGCGACAATCGGACCCCCACGGGCCTCCATTGCGGGTTGCGACTGTCACCATGTCACTCCGGATCAAAACCATCGGCAAAGGGATTGACATCGGACAAAGTATCCTCACTGTCCACATCGACAAACTCCGACTGTAGGGGCGATTGTCGAAGCGCCTCGCCAAAACCACGACCTCCACGACCGCCTCTTTATCTTTGACATGCGCAACCAGCTCTCCTGCCGGCTACCTCCCTGTATGCTTGCTGATCTCCTAACATGGTCGTAAGAGTGGTACGTATATCGTCGATCCCCGTAGCGAGATCGGTCACCCGAGTGTCCATCAATTGGACCCGATCGTCCATACGTTGAAGACGATCATCAATCTCGAGATCTCGTCGTCTCGGCGGCATCAAGAACTGTCCCGAATCTGATACCAAATGAGCAGCAAAGCCTGTGATGGGAGAACAAAGAACACGAAGAAACCATTTTTCATTTCTGATTCAATTCATAAAATCATAACTGCCCATACATGATATCATACGTACATATTTATAATCTCACCAAGTCATATCCACTTAAACTTAAAAGCCAACATAATACAAGCTCAACAAAATATAAATAAGCATAAACATAAATACTAGTAATAAATATAACATTCACACTAAAGGCCGAAGTCGATCATATGTGTCGACATATGCTAGTGCAATCTCGTCGGCATCATTTGACAGCAACATTGAGGCCATTGTCGAGCTTTAATGGCTTACCCATGCGACCTGTCCTGTCATACAGAAAACTGCTGCAAAAGGCCTCATACAGTTAGGGATAATTTACAAAAGCTATGAATCAAATAACGTTTGTGATCACACACTCTCACACAAAACCGTTGATACCTGTACCCCTTGCACAAGTGTTAACACTAAGAGAACCCAAACCAATAATAACTACAATTCAAGGACTAATCATTTCTCCAGCACTAAAGTTGACTGTGAAAACAAGATATACATTTTCAAATGATGTAAATCAATTGGCTACACAATCTTTCTTGTATCTGAATTAGTATTAAAAACTTCAAATGATGGAAAAAATCACCTCTTGCATTGCAAAATTTAACCTCGCAAAATATGTATGTCTTCTTTGGCACAAACCACATAAAGTAATAATGTACATGAGAAATACAGGAGTTCACGATTTAACTGGTTGTGTGTGAAAACGATAGCCCTCAGTAAGACAAAATTTCACCCGAAACTGATAACCCCTATTCTTCTTACTCTGATTTAACTGGTTCATCATCAACATTTCTGTGCCAACTCCAATACGCATGAGTTAAGTTCACGATTCTGAGCTCAGCATGGCCAAAGCTGGCCTCCTGGAAGACTGACCACTCAGGCTGGGACTTCTTGTATCTGTCAAATAGTCCCAATGCTTAATACAAGATGAGTCAATCATCATTTTATTATATGATTAATCGCAGAGGATCCAATACAAAGAATGGTGCCACATTAGAGGATGCCGAAGGACAAAAGCCTTCTATTCCAACTCATGCAATTATCAGCTCAATTTAGTTTATTGCTCATATTATTCAATCTGGATTCCTCGTGATACTTGTTAGTACCAAGGAAAGATCTTACCTGGGTGCTAATCCTTCTATGTTCCCTACATCGCCAATCGCAATGTGGGCAGCTCCACAAGGATCTGATCTACCGTTAAAAACGCAGTTGTATTGGAGAAAACATAAAGAAAACTAAATAAGTTCAGTGCTCATAGGAACAAAGACTAGAATACAGAAGAAACATACCGAGCGCTCATCAGCATGCACATGGGCAGCAAACACAACATCCAAAACCTAAGAATCACACAAAAGAATACACATGTATTAGTTTATCAGGTCACACATGAAAAAGGAGAACCTACAGATGAATCCAAGTAAAAGGGCTGTCAGACTACAATGCACGACAATATAAATCTCACCTTGGCATCAGGATACTGTAAGAGATTTGTTAACAATGGTACAGCTCCCATAACGAAATCAGCAGCTCTGAAGGTAGTTTCTTGCACATATTTGCAGCAGTTGCCAAAGCCACTCTCTAATAGACCATTAAGTGAAATTAAATTCTCTAAAATAGTACGTGAGAAGACTTCCTTATGGCTAAGTGAGCAATTCAAAGATGGAGATTAACATTATAATATCCAGTTTTACACACCTGGAAACCAGTGGGAAAGAAGTCCATGTAAGAAAGCACCCCAAAAGTAGAAGAATTATCATATACATAACAGCAGAAGTACAAAGTTCTTTTCATGATAAATATAAACCTCCAGACCTGAACAGTAAAGGCCCCAATGGAATCGGATCTGTTGTAGTGACAAGTCAATTAAAGAATAATACTCATCTTCACAAATTACATAGATCCATTATCTCCTCATAGAGATTTTGTAAAGTAGCAAAGTGATACCATCAACAAGCTTTAGTTCAGATCACAAAGGAGTGGACTTATCCATCAGATGTCGACAATATAAATTAATAGTGAATATAGCCAGCAAATAAAAATCCATTTGACATTTTGACTTAATTTTCCACAAGTACAATGAGAACAAAATGAGAATGGACAAATCTTATCAAATCAGAAAGCATTGAAATCCTTATAATGTAAGAGAGGGTAAAGTCATGCTCTGAAAAAATTGGAGAATCTCATTCTTAAAGTTCAGTTTCTTCCATCTTTGATCGCGAGCTTATCCCCTTATCTCCATTCTGATGCTTGTCTGACTAGAAGTGCCAAATTGAGCATCCACGCTACTTGGATCAAACGAAAACAACAAATCCTGTTTCATAAAGATTAGACGTATGGGAAGTTTAATACTATATTGGTAAGATGAAGTTAAGTTCATCAGTTCTCTTACTTGGAAGCTTAAGTCATTTCCAGACCTTTGATTAGATACAGTAAAAGCATTTGGTTTCAGATTCACATGGCTAGAGTTTGCATATTCACAACTGTGATATCCCCTCCTTGAACTGGCATGAAAAGAAGATTGATCCTGTCTATCATCCTCACTTGAAGTGTCGAAATCCAACGAATCTTTGTCATCTTTTCGGGATTTCATCTTGAGGCATGTTGTTTTATTGTGTCCAGGGTGGATTTTAGATTGAACTTGCATGAATATCTCAACTGCATAAAGCTTTTTTTCAACACTTAAATAAAAGGAATTTACTTGTAAAAATGGTGCAATACTTGAAGTGTTGACTTGATCATTGTGGCTGACACTTGAAAATCATATTCATATATATTGAAAAAGGTTGATGGTAAATTCATTTGTGATAAGCTAAAATAAATGAGTCAAATGTTTGACTTACTAATTGGAACATGTTTAAAATCCAGAATTTTATTTGGTTTTCACAATTTGTTAATTTTTTTTTTTTTATAACGGAGCAAAGTCATCCATAATTCACGCAATTAAAATCTCTTCTGCAGAGAAATTTATGAAATTTTAGTATGTGGCCAATTTTAATAACAATTTGGATTATAGATAAAAATCAAATCCCAATGTTTTTTTGCAAATCATGTGAACCAGTGCAAAATCAATTGTTTGAGCATATCTTTTTAGTGCAAAATGGTTTATACTAAAAAATCAGATCCCAATTTTCTTTTTCTTTATTTATTTTTTTTTTTTTTTGGGATTGTTAATAACTTTTGAATTAAGTCAGGAAGTTGCTCCTTGGACTTGGCTTCTTCTTCGTCAACGACTGCTCTCTGCTGGCTTGGTCTGTTTGTTTTGCTGTGGAAGGGCTCATTTTTTCTTTTTGTGTTATTTGAATCGTTTGATTCTGTGTTAGGTAGTATTTTGGGTCTGGGTATGAGTGTTTGTTCTGTTTTTTTGGTTTGGGCCGTTGGCCTCAGTTTGAGAGGGAGCAAATTTATTCTCCTGTGGGGAGCGGCTCTTGTCTCTATTCTCCTGTGGGGAGCTTTTTAGTTGTAAATTTTCCGTGTGTTTATTGTATGGTTGTCTTGAGTGTCTTGTTTTGGTTTCTAGCGTTGCTAGTGTCGGGCTTCTAGGCGGTCGTCAGACCTGTCCTCCCATTTTATTCAGCTTTGGGCTGCGTTCCAAGTTATATCTTTGCACATTTGTGCGTTTGTTATATATATTCTCTATCGTTTTGGAAAAAAAAAAAAGAGTTGTATTTTTAAAAAAAACTTTCATTTGCATAGGAAAGATATATATAACTATAAATCAGGTAAAAAAAACCTATTCAATTTCAAATAAAAGATTTATACACAGTAAAATTAGTTCAAAGCACTATTTTTTTACATACACACGAATATAAAGTGTGGTATTTATTTTTTTCATAGTGATTTTAGGACACAAGTGATATTTTTCTTTTTTCAGTTTGACTTTTTTCTTTACAGATAATCAACTTCCCTTAAATATCAACAATTGGTCAACGTAAATATAACTTATGCTATAAATACTAATCCCAACAGTTACAAATCAATCTTTAAAAATCATCTCAACCCACTATATATGATATATACTATCAATTCAAATTCGAAAAAATCTACTATAATTTACTAAGAGATACAATATTAAATGAAAAAAAAGGACGAACATCTTTGATATCTTAAAAGACTTTATTTAAACTATTCGATTATCATAGTTGTTTCTTTCATTTGTTTATTTCATATTATATCATTCGTTTATTTAACGTGCTGATTGATTTACTACCAAAAATATTATATCCTAACAGATTTTTTTAAACTAACAACTGTTAAGCGTAAATATAACACTTGCTTCAAATACTAACCCCGATATAGATACAAATCAATCTTTACAATTCATTTCAACACACTAAATGTGATATATACTCCTGATTTAAATTTTAAAACAAAAAATGCTATATTCCATTAAGAGATACCATATCAAATGCAATGAAAAAATAAAAGAGGAAGAATCATACAATGTCAAATGCCAAAAAAAAATAAAAAAATAATAATAATAAATAAATAAATAAAAGGAAAAATATCGCATGTTGGAAGGTTCTTGAAGAAATCAATGTTCAGTACGGTTTACTGACATGTTCTTGAAGAAATCAATGTTCAGTACGGTCAATTGTATGTACGTATGTAGTTGTTTAACGCGTTACGAATCGTTAGAGTTAGAAGATTTTAATTTGTAGCCATAACGATTTACCAAAAACTCAAACAAAAAATGTTGCGTACAAGGAAATGATTAATAATATATAAATAACATTTTATTTTATTCTAGTAAATGTGTTTTATGTTTTGAATAATGATTCCATTATCCAAATCAAAATATTTTCTTTAATATTACTAGCCCGTACCGCACTAGGTACAATGGTCAATAAGCAATTATTCAAAAAAAAAAGTTTATACAAAGTTATTCTTACAAACAATAATAATAATAACAAGGTAAAATAAATAATAAAGTACCATTGCAGAATACCCAGATAGGTGCGGTGCCTAAATCCTCAGCAAGCTGCAGAAAAAGTGATCCAAAAAAGGGACAACGAACAATGAATTAACAAAAATCTATGAAAGATATTACGGATTCCAGTTAAATTAATGCCAGTAAAATTATTTTTCTGATAATGTTTGGCATTAAAAAATCAGTAAAAAAAAAAGGAAAAATAAGAATAATTCTTTTCAGTAAAATTATACCTGGAGAAACTCCAGATGACCAAATCCATCATCAGTCCAATAATGCCAAACATCAACAAAATGGCCCGGCCTTTCTTCCCATGGGCCGATAGTTTCTTTCCATCTGAATGCATTCCTTAACCATTCACCTTCAACAAAGCAACAACCTGACAAAATCAATCAAGCACATTAAACCTCCAATATAACTCCCGTAGAAAGTTAAATGAGAATAATATATAAACCAGTATAGTTTAGTCTCACTGGCCAACATCAGGATCAATTGAGGGGTATTTCACTATTTTGATATACTGTAGTAAAAAGAGATTGTGCAGCATCATTCTTGAAGAGATATAATATCCATGACTCATGCATGAGCTTTATTCATTCCTTTTTTCTTTTTTCTTACTGTAAAGGGGATCTTTGACATTAGTCTCACACATTTAGTATAAATGTAAGAGTTCCTTCTTCCTCATTATATGTAGAGCTTGATATAATATCATATTACATAGTCTGCAGTTTGAAAATGAAACATAAGGAAAAGCTAATATATTTGCAAGTGGTACCTGGAAATCTAATAAATCCTGGGTTTAAATCTTTCAACATCTTGAAAAGATCTTGGCGAAAACTGTGTCCCTGTTGTCAAGAGGAACAGTATTTGATTATAGCTTAAGGTGAAGACATAATGTCATTGCTATAAAAGCAGCATTATGGTAAAATTTGCACATTTTAGATTTTCACTTCAGTTTGGAATGAAGGTAGTCATCAGGTACATTCTCAAAACGATTCTGTTTGGAGCAACATAGTTTCACGAAATGTCTAAATTCATAGAGGATCCATCGTTCATGCTAAAATCAATAGGAATCGAGTAACAGTTATTAAAATTCGGAAAAAAATCTTTTACCTTGTATGTGTCTGTGGGCATCAGAGATGTATTTCACCAACCACCACTTGCAATCATTCTCCAAAAGTGAGAGCCTATTGTTTTTTTCACTATTGCTATTTGTTGGGCCCACTTCGAGGCTTGATGCTAAATCTAGTGTTTTGTGAGAAGCGGATGGGTCCTGTAAGTCGCCCTACCAAAAGGCCATAAGGCTAGCTAAATGTTAGCTAAATAATATTTTGGATAAATAAACATTTGACTAGCCATAATGAAAGATGATTGGTTATTTATGCATGTATTTTTTTCACATAAAAATGCCAAGGCCATATGTATCATCGTCATATGCATTGGTGAGAATTGTAGAGAAATATGGCCTTTGGTGTACAGTTGTAATTTGAAACTACAATATTACTATATATAGTATTTTCTATCTAATTTCTCAGTAGTTGTGCATGGAAATAACCATCAGAGTATGTTGTGTCCAGCACCAAATCAAGAACCCAATTAAGCACGACTCTATAAACATAACTTAACACAGATCACAAGATTCCCAGACATGAAAATAATTATATAATTTAAGGATCGTTCAATTATTATAAAATCATTGAAATCAGACTCCTAAAATGAAATGTCACCCATAAACATCTAACACATCCAGTATACCAGCCAGAAACATCACGAAAAAATCTTGTTTGAGGAGCAGTAATATTGCAATGCTTTAGTGAAACCTTGGTATTCAATCGAGTCAGAAATGAGGTATGTGCTTTAATGCCACCTCAAGACAGTAGGAATAAGTAAGCAGGGTCATGGTAAGTTATATAACCGCCGTCAATCAAACAGCTCAAACTGACAGTCCATACTCCCAACAAGATCTATATAACAACTTCTCCTAAATCCTATATGATGAACACTGTTGTGATTAACAATCAAAATCACCCAAATCAAAAGGAGAAAAAGAAAATACCCCACACAATAATCATAATCCAAACACAAAATACAGCCCAACCCCACCACAGAAAACCTCCCATAAATTCCATTGTCCATCAACCAAAAAACACACGCAAATTATAAAGAAAACCCACAGGATGACAGGAATGCAAACCTTAACCGGATGAAGATACACTTGGCCAGTTTCATTTTGATCCTCTGATCGTATTTCTCCTGAAGATTGGACTTTAAGGTTCTCAACGGGTATGCTTTCTTCCTCGCTATCCAAATGAGGGAGTAGGCCCCCCTGGATCAGTCGAGCTCGTTCCACTAACATCTGAAGATGCTTTAACGAGTAACGAGCCTCTGTTATTGAGGACAAAAGGTGGTCGGATTTTGGTCCCGACATAGGCTTTTTCCGGGTACAATGAAATTGACTTGTGGCAGAACCTAAAAACTGATGACAAGAGAATTCTAAAAGTTTACATCCCCAACTAAAATAAGTAGCTACATAGGAGGGCTTAATGGCAAATAGATCTACTTATGAAAACTACTTATGACAGTTAACCAAAACACAAGGAGAAACAAAACATGGAAAACCCAGAATTTCTAATATCGCTATACTCGCCTTTGATTTTTGTATTTGATTTTACAACCTTACATAGATGCATTGTGTAAAACATAGCAGCAGTTTTTGTAATCAAGGTTAAATCTGCAACTCATATAATTCATTCCTCTATAAATGTCAGAATGCATATCTAAGTACCAAAAAATCAAAACCTTAGCTCCTCATCCCCATAATATGCGAACTTCTTAAACTACTCACTCCATCATACAAAACCTTTTACAAAGTTATTTGCTTGCAACTGATATCTTCTGAAAATGTGAGATGCAACAATCAAGCAATGCATTCACAAATCAAATGCCGAGCACATGTTTGACAATACACGCCAACAAACACCCCTGGATAGTACATGGGCTCCCAAGAAGATAGATAAAAACAGCATAATATACTATTATACCCCACAAGTCCACATTGTACAGAAAAATACTGATTAGTTTAAGCCAAGATCTACACAATGTTCAAGGTTGCAGAACATGACACATAGACAAACGCAGAGAGTAATTGCTGTGAATACCAACAAATCGAGCCCCGTCACCAAAACCTTTCCCTTTACTAAGACATCGCCCCACACAGACTCAGTGGCACAGGATGAGATGAACAAGGAGAAGTCATAAGATCAACACTCCAATCATGAACAAACGTATGCACACACACTCAAGAAAAAACAAGAAGTACAAATCAAAGCAGATACATATTAACAATCAGGAACATGTAACTCAAACCAATACTCATAATCATCATGACATAAAAATCCAAAAGAAAATCAGGCACTTTCTTTGGAGATTTTAATAGATACATGATTTAATAGACAAACAAATAAATATTTTATTATAATATTTTTTGGAAGATTTTAATAGATACATGATTTAATAGACAAACAAATAAATATTTTATTATAATATTTTTTGGAAGATTTTAATAGATACATGATTTAAACAAAACATAAAAAATCTTCTGGCACGTTAATGGCAATCCTTCTACAGAGAGGACAAATGTTTTTCCTTCGGAGCCACCTCTTGAGACAGCAAGCGTGAAACTTATGCCCACACCCATCCACTATTGCAACCTGCATATCCTTTCCACAAAAATTGTCTAGACAAATAGCACACACCGTTTTTTCATCAACGATATTATTATTCGTAATGATCTTGAGGTATTTCGAAATTCTATCCTCTTGCAGGCCGTCATGTCGGCGACGTCGTAAGCGGGAGCCTAAGCTGAGTATTGGTGAGACATTTAAGCCTGCGAAGTCGGCCTCCGTCAGTACGTGTCTTGTATGTATTCGAGGCATCCGTACCACAATTGCTCCATCCAATCGTCCAATTGAGCTAAAGCTCGAGTCAGCCATTCCCATAAGTTGAGACTCTGAGACATTTAAGCCTGCGAAGTCGGCCTCCGTCAGTACGTGTCTTGTATTTATTCGAGGCATCCGTACCACAATTGCTCCAGGCAGTTCCAATCGTCCAATTGAGCTAAAGCTTGAGTCAGCCATTCCCATCAGTTGAGACCCTGTGGCTGTGGGCTCGATTGGTCCCGATAAGTTGGTCAAGCTGGCTGCTGCTGAAGCACGAGATGTTCCCGTTTCAAGTGAAGGAATTTGGATTTGAGGTTCAAATTCGGCATCCGTCAAAACACGAGAAGGTACCGTTTGAAGTGGAGGCGTTTGGATTGCAGTGGGTTCGTGATGTTGAAACCCTGATTGTCCGGAAGAGGTAGAGTCCGAGTTGTTCATCGCCGTTTCATGAGGTTGTTCGAATAGTTCCAACGAGCTAACGTCCCAGTTGATCATCATGTCAAGCTCTTCCTCCCTCAAATCCATTGTTATTTCTAATGCCCTACTCTGCAGATATTCGATTACCCCAACTTATGCACACAAATCCAATAATAATAGCAACGAGAATAATCGAATTTGATCATCAAGGGATTCAAATTTTATGAAAGAAAATAAGAAACGCCTCTTACCAGTGGGTTGGTTGAGCCTAGGGATGCCTTTGTGAATTGCAGTTGGTATCTCTTTTCCCTTCTCTTTCGGTATTATTTATTTATATCAACTGGTATGCACATCTCTCTCTTACATATAATTTAACAACTTTGGATACTTTGTACAATTTATATATGTTGACTACTTTGTTGATCCAGAATATTTAAATATTCTATTATTAATTATATACTTTTTAAAATATCGAGTTTACAAATAAATTGAAAATAATATTGCAATGATGTTATTTTGACTAGGGACTATAAATTCATATATTTGCGTGGGATCAACTGTTACTAAACGTCAGTTGACTATTGGATCGGGCAGTTCATCAAAGGCTTCAAATCATATGTCGTTCTCTGATATTACAAATGGTATTACATTATATATATATATATATATATGTTAAGATATTCTCACCTTCTATTCTGATATTTTAATGTTTACTCTTATGTTTTTATTTATATAATTAGGTCAGCAAACGTTTTGTGAAAAAAGGTCGACTAGTTCCAATATTATTGGATCGGAAAGCATCGTCATAGTTTGTAATGACGATGACGTGTCGCCTAATCGACCCAAAACGTTGTATACAAAGAAGTGTTTACTAATTTATGAAATTTTTAATTTGTTTTTTTTCTATGGGTTAATTGCCTTAAAAATCACAACCTTTAATAAAATTGCAAATGGAACTCAAGGTTTTCATTTTAGCACAAAAAATATCAACCTTTTTTACATTTTGCAATTGTATCTCGAATAGATATTTCGGCCAGTATGCAATGACGTGGCAAACCGGAAAAATGATGTGGCACCGGACTTGATTGTGTGGCACTCTTATAAAAAAAATCAACTCCACGTCATCATCCCCATTTTCTTCATCCCAACCCTAATTTCAATCGATCCCCTTTTCTCATTCTCTCTCATCTCCTTCCCTGTGGCCGGCGCAAATTCATCCCCTTTTCCCATTCTTCATCCCAGCCCTAATTTCATCCCAACACTCTTATTATAAAAATTAGGATAAACTTGTTATTTCTTCTCTGCAATGATACTAGATTATCTTCTTCCCACGTCCTCACAACCTCCTGCGAACATGAATTATATCTGGCCGGCCGCCGTCCCTGCCGCAACGGATGTCGGAGCTTCCATGGCCGACGCCTTCATTTCGTCGTCCGCTTCCAATCTAGCCTCCCTCTGGCCCTCCTCCTCCGCCGGCGGAGACCACCACCAGACGCAGCCGACATTCTTCAGCCAGGAAACCCTCCAGCGGCACCTCCTCACTTTGATCGAGGGCGCCCGCGAGAGCTGGACCTACGCCATCTTTTGGCAGTCCTCGGTCATTGATTACGGCGGGCCCGCGCTGTTGGGCTGGGGCGACGGCTACTACAAGGGCGAGGAGAATAGATTCGGCCGTAGAAGGGTGTCATCTCCCTCCGAGCAGGAGCACAAGAAGCAGGTGCTCCGGGAGTTGAGTTCTCTGGTCTCCGGAGCTCAGCCCGCCGCCGGATCCGATTACTCTGTCGACGAGGAGGTCACAGACACCGAGGGGATGAATTCGATTGATTAGGGCTGGGATGAAGAAAATGGGCCCAATAAAATCGATTGGAATGGCGTTGACGTGTCAAATTAGGTGATGTGTCAATGAGGTGGTTGATGACGTGGAGGGTGACGTGGGTAATGTGTGATGTGTAAAAATAGGTGTCTGATGACATGGCAGGAAGTATTGCATTTGTGTTCCATGTCATTTTTTCGATCCGCCACGTTATTGCGTACTGGCCGGAATATCTGTTCGAGACACAATTGCAAAATTTAAACAAGGTTGGTATTTTTGGTGCTAAAATGAAAACCTTGAGTTTTATTTGCAATTTAACTAAAAGTTGTGATTTTTAAAGCAATTAACCCTTTTTCTATTTTATATTTGTTACATATCTATGCATTACATTTAATGTTAATATTTAAAAAGTTTCAAGAAAATATACCAACCCGTGCATCGCACGGGTCAATACTAGTTTAAAGAAAGAGAAAAAGATTAATTAAAAACGAATTAAAGAGAAAAATATTTAAATTAAACGTTCAACGAAAATTTAGGTCAAATTTGAAAGAACAAACCGCCCCCAAACGTATTATCACTTAATAGTACAAGAAGAAATTCCAAAATCTCTCAACAAAATCGTGCAAAGTAAAGATTTTAATTTCAGAACAGTTATGGAAAATCTTCCCTACAACGCCCCCGCCATCGCCGCCCCTCCCAACCCTGAAGCCGCTTACGCCAACCCTGCCATCGCTGCCCCTCCCAACCCTGAAGCCGCTTACGCCAACCCTGCCCTTGCCGCCGCTTCGGCTCCAAATCAAGTCTCCGCCGCGGCTGTCAACCCTGGCTCTGCGGGCGAATTACAGAACGCCAGTGCCCTCATGTCGCAGTCAGCCAACAATCAAGACGGTCTCCACGGCGGATTGGACGGATTCCAGAATCCCATTCCGCTGTCGCTGATTCATAATCCCAATTCGCCTCTGACAGATGCAGATTGGGCTGGTCTGCTGCATCTTGCAGACGGCCACAACAATCAATTTGTCAACGGTCTCCACGGCGGATTGGGCGGATACCAGAATCCCACTTCGTCGTCGCTGATTCCCCAAATTCGAGGGTTGCAGAGTTTTCCCCATCCGCCACCACTTTCTTACTCTGCTGTTCAGCAAGGCGGCGACTCGCGTTCTTTGGAGGGTCCTTCGTTTCTTGGCAACCCCGCCGGATTCCAGTACCCGATTTCGGCGCATCTGCAGTCAACCGCTGGATTCCAGAGCAGATTTCTTGGCAACACCGCCGGATTCCATAACCCGATTTCGACGCATCTGCAGTCAAACGCCGGATTCCAGAGCCAATTTCTTGGCGACCCCCCCGGATTCTCGCCGCATCTGCAGTCAAACGCCGGATTCCAGAATCAAGACACCGGCGGGTCAAAGGCAGTTGGCCCTACCGACAAGGGAAAGCGTCCAATGGTTGAGGTTGAGAATCCTCCTGAGGATCCGCGCCGCATGCGTCCGTTCTGTTCTTTTGTGGGTCCTTCGGCCACGGATTCTTCTTCTCAGGCTCACGGCGTCTCGCAGCCGCAATTTCAGAGTTCATTGCTTAATACAGTTGTCGCTCAGCAAGGTGGCGGCGGCGGCGGCGGCGGCCCGCCACGTGGTCCTTCGATCCCCAGGCGGCCAGGATCAGGCAACACAGATCCTCCTATTATCATTGCTCACCTCAACGCTGGCGGCAAAATTTGCGGTGACATAGAGGCGACAAACACGCACTTCTCAGCATTTGGAGAGATTTTAAGTATCAAATTTTCTCACGCTTCTTCTGACGGCTTATACCGAAAAGCCACAATTACCTACTGTACTCAGGCAGGCATGCGTTTGTCCCTCCGCAGAAAGAGCGGACGTATCCGAGGAGACTCCATAACATGGCATCACCAAAAGCAGAGGTGTTCGAATTCCGATTGCGTAGGGAGCAGCAGTGGTCCGATTGCGTAGGGAGCAGCAGTGGTCCGATTGCGTTGCTGTAGGGATTCTATAGGGCTTCCAATTGTGTTGGCTGTTCTGGACGGGTTGGTTAGGAATAAATTGGGCTCATAGTTAGGGGGGAAATTTTCATGAAAATTAGTGTATTCCCCCCTTTTCTTTTTCCTTTCTTTTCTTTTCATGAAAAATTGTGTATTCCCCCTTTCCAATATAAAGTTGGGGAAAAATTGTGTTTTTGATTTTTTTTTTGTCACTTCCTTTTTTATCAATTTTAGGAATTGTTTGNCGGCGGCGGCCGCGGCGGCGGCTCGCCACGTGGTCCTTCGATCCCCAGGCAGCCAGGAGGGCAAGGATCAGGCAACACAGATCCTCCCATCATCATTGCTCACCTCAACGCTGGCGGCAAAGTTTGCGGTGACATGGGGGCGACAAACGCACATTTCTCCGCCTTTGGAGAAATTGCAACCATCGAATTTTCTCACGCTTCTGACGGCTTATACCGAAAAGCCACAATTACCTACTGTACTCAGGCGAGCGTGCATTTGGCGCTGTGCAGAAATGGCGGCCGTATCCAAGGAGACTGGATAACATGGCACCACCAAAAGCAGGAGTGTTCCAATTCGGATTGCGGTGGTCCGATTGCGTTGGAGTAGGATTCTATAGGGCTTCCAATTGTGTTGGTTTCTGAAATGGTTGGTTAGGAATAAATTAGGGCTAACTAGCCCTTGGGGGGAAATTTTCATGAAAAATAGTGTATTCCCCCCTTTTCTTTTTCCTTTCTATTTTGATGAGAATATATTACTATAAGAAAAAATAAGGAAAAATTGTGTTTTTGATTTTTTTTTGTCACTTCCTTTTTTATCAATTTTAGAAGTTGTTTGGTATATTAGAAGATTTTTTTTATTGAAAACGAAATTGACAAAGGAGGAATCTAATGTTTTTTGTTGTTTTGGTATATTAGAAGATTATCGCAACATTTATTATCGGTTATTGTTCACAGTCTAGACATGCAGTGAGACCTCTGTTGGAAAAAGACTATAGTGTAGTCTTGATTCAGTTGATCTTTGACTGAAGTATTGAACAGGATAAGATTATAGTTTTACTTATCGCAGTTATAATCTAGACCTTCAATAATTAATGTGTGCTCTTAAGCAATAAGATAATATAAAACGGGCATATATATTCATTACTTATTTACTTGATTTACCAAGGGTGATTCCTATTCTGTTAGGATGACATACTCGGTATTTTGGTAAATGAGTGTGTTTATATGATGTGATGTTATAAATTATTTACTGTCACTATGTCCCAGTTCGCCGGGTTGATGACGTCCCCGAAATAAGCTCAAGAAGGAATATTATATCAAGTCCTGCAGGCGGAAGAGTATCCAACATAATGATTAATGATCTGAGTGGTACTAGTTTCGGAAATGGATAAGAAGTTGATTAATTATTTTGTCAGTAATTTAATTAATCAATGGACGTTATATCTTCTAAACATAGGGAGATAAATCGATCAATTAAATTAATATTAATTTACTTATTGGAGACGGATTAGTTATAATTCGAAACTAAATGTAGAGAGCAATAATATTACTCTAGTGGAATATTTTATTATTTAATTCTATTTAAAAAATTAAGAATTAATTATATTCCATAATTTAGATTCTATTAGGAGATGAATATTCCTTCTGGATTAATTTCCCTACGGTTTAGGAGACTATAGAGTCTTCTAGAAGGGTGATTGAGGTTAGAAGGAATACGACTTCTAGATGGAAAAGATATGGAGCATGATTAGGATTCCTAAGCCTAATGGAATAAACCCATATTTAGCACCTCTTTTGGGTCCCTATTGTAGCATATAAATACACTAAAGGGGTGATTGTTTACCAATTCAATCCAAAAAAAATCAATCAAAACTCAAATCAGCCAACTCGGACCAAGTCATGGGGTGATGATCTCAGAAGAGATGTCGAAGACCTCCCATCCGAGCTCGGGGGCCTGTATGTTGATATCCAAGTTGAGCCATGCAGGACCAACGGTCTGAGAATAGTAATCAAAGCGATGATGAGGGTCGACACCCGAATTATACAGATGTCGAGATCGAAGGAAGATAAGGTTAATAGGAATAACGTACGAAACAGTTTATGAGAACGGCACCTAGGGCGCCCGGGGGACAAGGTCGACCTCGTTCAAGCGCCAAACCGAGAAATGAAGATCCTGAAGACGAGAAGAGGAAAATGATTCAAGTCCGAGTGAAGGTCCAACCTAAAGATTCGTAAAGGCCGGTTTTGGCCCGCACACAGGACCTGGAGATCATATAATATTGCCGCTTGTCAAGTGATGATTGTTGATGGGCATGCCACCCTGGTCTGCCACCCTAGAGCATCTACGCCAGCAGAGCGGCCTGTCAGCATTAAATGCTACACATGTGCATTAAATGCTACACATGTGTGCATTTATTACCTGACAGATAATCATTGAGAAAAACCTCAGATCTCATTTAATGCTTGTCAGAGCGCCGCCGAGCTGTTATTCCGAGTTACTATTCAAAATGACAAGGCGCACATTGGATAAACAGTGCCATACTCATGTTACTATAGATAGGAGTTTACCCTCATTTATTGAGGGTTGTTGATCTCTCTATCAACTCTCTCTCTCTCTCTCTACATTTACTTTGTATTAAGTTTGTAACTATTTTCAAGTATAACGAAAGATCCGACTTCAATTAAAACGTCGAACTCATAATTAAGTAATAAAAGCCCGTTTATTTCATAAATTTCTATTTCTTTATTTGTTTTATCAGTCTTAAATATTTTATTAACCGTTAACCGATTCTGATCATCAACACTCGCATTTTGCATATAAATCTAATATGGAGTTCTGCAAGTTGCCATGCGCTGAAAGGCCAAGTTTTAAGCTCTGGGAGTGGACTGTCTTGGCAGTTTTTAGAGGAAGCTTGAGCCTTTCTAGCATTTTGTCGATCACTTGGCTGGACTGAATTTTCTTTCATTCTCGCGAGCATATATCTCGTAGATTGTTGTGAAAGTCGAGTTCTTGCAATGGGGATTGGGTATTTCGATCTTTTAGGAGCGGGTTTGTTGAGTAGTTGGATTGGTGGATGAGGATGGAATAGTTTGTTCTGCGTTGTATCGTATGGGTTTGAGACGAACTCTTGGTAGCATTGGCTCGAAAGTGAGTTTAAGACACTGTTTCTGTCATAATGTATGACTAAGGGAAAGTATGAACATTGTGATGTGTAAAGTTGTTTCCATGAGGAGCACGATTTTATCAAATTTGTATTGTATTATCATCACTTAAACATATTCCGCAATTTTAGTATATATTATTATAAGCGACGAAGAAATAAATGGTATNGTTGCCATATTTCGGGCCCTTTTTTTTTTGGAATGATAAAATTCATTAATGTAAATACATAATTATAAGGTCCCCAAATCTCAAGACTCAAAACCTAGTTTCTCTCTCTTCGCACGCCGGAGGGGAATGTCGCACTTCGGTAGATCTGGACCGCCGGACATCAAAGACACCTTCTCTCTCCTCGTTTATGGGTAAGCAATATAAGAATAATGTGAAATGAAAAAATTTAGAAAATGATAACAGAAAGAGTGAGAATTTCAACAACAAGAAGAAAGATAAAAAGTGAAATTATAGTTTTGACTATGAAGACGAAATGATTCTATTGATTGAATATTTTGATTCGATAATTATTTGTTTCATCTATTTTATTTGAGCTTAAATTTGAGGTTATGTAAAAGTTGGTGAAAATTGACCTCCCTTATTTTTTTTAAAAAAATACACAATAATGTTGTTTATAAATAAAAATAGCATAATGTGTCAGTTACCGTTTAATTTTTCTTAATAGAAGCATATTATCGCAACTGAATGTTGTAGTAGATAAAGTTAAACAAAACTTATTATAATGCATTAACTACTTTCGCCTTATCATCTATCACAATGTTAATTTCACAAGAATGTTTTATTTTAATATTATATAATATAATTTAAATGTCTTTTTCTTATTACTTTACAAAAATTTTGTCAATGTGCGTTTCTAAAAATTACATTGAATTGTAATTCATACTGATTTGTGCAACTACTTGGCCTATTTATAACTTTACGAAAAAATGATCAATCTTCCATGTCATTCTCTAATCACCATCACACTTATTTTGCAAAAAAAATTGAAATGTTGATACTTATTTTGTTAATAAAAAAATGAAAAATATGTGGACCTAATTTAAAATTAAATACATGCGAATAGAAGTTATTTTTATTTTTTATTAAGTATTTAATTTATATTTATAAATTTTGATTTACTCATCTTCGTAACATGTTAACTTTAATTATTAATATATTACTTTATTTGTAGAATAGTAATTATGACTTTATCTTTTTGTACCTATGGAATTATGTTATCATGTAGACATTTTTATGAAAAATTATGAAGGAGTGTCATTAATGTGACAAATAATTTTTTTATAGTATATCATTAATGAATTTAATTTTTAAAATTTTAAGAAAAAAATATATTGAATTTTTTAGTTACAACAATTATACGTTGTTATTGTTTCTATAGTCACGAATCCATGTTGTCTAATTATTGTTATTATTGTTGGTGATAATGAACTCAACTCATCTACAATTAATGCTATATTAATGTTATATTTGTGGAAGTATATTTATTGGATTAGTAAAAAATTTAGTCTTTGTTATATCAATAAATGTTTTCTAAAATATTTTTTTATTAAATTATTATTCATTCACATCATTTTTAATATTAACTCGTGCAACGCGTGGGTAGCGTACTAATATATTATTATAAGCGACGAAGAAATAAGTGGTATAGTTGGGCGAATTTTGTTGCCATATTTCGGGCCCTTTTTTTTTTGGAATGATAAAATTCATTAATGTAAATTTATATCTATAATAATATAAAAAAGTTTGACATTTACCTGAAAAAGTAACTATTTTCCCGCCTAAAAATTTCAGAATTCCTAAACTAAGTAACAATTTTTGAAATTTTTTTAAAATCCCGCCCTAGAATATTTGGAAAAATTTCAATCAAATCTTTAAATTCCATATATTTAAAGAAAATATTGACGGAACATATCTATATCGATTTAAATTTGATATATATTTAAAGAAAATATTGTCTGGATATTTATCTTGCCATATATACATCCCAGATTATCCAAAATATCTTCCAACAAATTTATTTTGGCATACGTATATCTCAGATTATCTAAAATCTCTTATTATTGGGTGAAAACTTAAAAAAGACGGATCAAAATCAAAATCCATATTTCTTGCCATCTCTTCCAAAATTATTGGGTGAAAACCTAAATTGACCCATCGAAATCAAACCCAATCAAATCCAATTAGGTCAGGGGCACGACGGATCTCCATAGTGTCTTCTGCATACTCGATGAACGGCGACGACAACATCAGTCGGGAGGAGCTCAGTGAGTCGCTAGAAAATCTTGGGGTCTGCGTGCCGGAGGAGACGCTGTAGGCGATGATCGGGACGATTGACGCCCACGGGGATGACTACAAAGTGGTTAGTATCCGTAAGGAAAAGAAATTCGTGTATCGGACTTACATCTAAAGCCTCAGATCTAACTTTTGAAAGAGGATAGAGAAGAAGTGCCCGTCCCGCCTGTGCCTGTGGAACTCGAGTGCACAACAGGGCCCAACACTGGTTCACGGAGAAAGCGGGCGAGGTAATTGCGCTGGATCTGGCCACCGAGAAGTTCCGCAAGCTGCCCTTGCCGTATAATTGTAACCCGTATAACTCACGTTCCGAGGTTTTTGGAGGGTGCTTGGCCGTGGTTCGAGATGAAGATATGTGCAGAGCTTGGGTTTTGAAGGACTATGGAGCGTTGAAGCCGGAAAGGGTGAGGCTGATCACACCCATGGGGCTGAGCCTAATCAAGGAGGATACGCGGCTGCTTGTGATTTCTTATAAACCGCACGATTTTACTCTGGGATGTCCAGAATCATTCTGAGAAGGTCATAGGGATTGAGAAGCATGTGAAATTTGCTGACGCTTTGGATACTCTTATTGTTGGGGAAAGCATTTTCCGATGAGTGAGGCTGATGATAAGAGGTATAAGTCTTTTTCTTTCTTCTTTGTTTTCGTTTTGTTTGATCTCCTGTTGTTGATTAAAATCTGTTGGTGTTTTTTCTTTTCTTTTTCCAGGAGTGAAAAGATTCAAGTCATCCTCCGTAAAATAGATATCCCTTTTCTCTGCACCTTGTGGCCATCATCAGATGACAAATTAAATGTGAGGTATTACAGTTTTACTATTACAGTTTTCTTTGCATATGCGGTGGTGATGGCAGACGGGGGAGGCAACGAGGGGGACGACATTGAAGAGGAAGTGCGGGAGGGGTTTAGGGTTTTGGATCGAGACGAGGCAGGTTCATCACGGTGGATGAGCCGAGGTCGGTGTCGGCGGCGCTGGGGCTGAAGTAGGTTCATTTTGCTTGGGTTGTTGGACTTAAATATTAAATTTTTTCTATCTTTTTTTTTCCGATGATTTCATGAAGGTTTCTAAAACTATTGATTTGGTATATGGAGGAGGCAGCATAGGCTTGATGGGTTTGATTTCACAAGATGTTCATAATGGTGGTCGCCATGTTATTGGGTAAGCTCTCTCTTTTTTCTTTTTCCTTTTTGATTATTATTGTAGAAAAGATAAAATAAAAAATAAAAAAGTATGCTTTGTATGTGGTTAATTAGTATTTATTAATTTACTTGAACTATTCACTAAAAAAATATTTTTATATTTTTTGTCAATTATTGCCCCCTGATGCAGAGTCATTCCCAAGGCTCTCATGCACCGAGAGGTATGTCTTATAATGTCTGTAATGTGATTATTAAAAAAATAAATAACAAATAAGCCCTTTTTACTTATAATAATATTTGAATAAAGTAAACATAAGCCATACCAAATGCAATTTGTTTAATCAGTTAGTTTTCTTCTTTACCTCCGTGTTGAATTCTTGGATTGGGGCCTTCAATTTTACAGTATCTTTTTCAGTCCCTTTCTGGGATGATATTGCTAACCAACCTCACCTTTTATCTAACCTTTCTGTTGGCTTTCAAAAATTTTAGTCAATATTTTGTAAAATACTATGTTTATTTAGATTTATTAAATATGATTTTTTTTTTCTTGGCTTCTGCTAACTTCTAGACTCTTAGAAAGTCTTACTCTGTTTTCTTCCTTTTCTTTATCCCTTTTTGCTTAATCACTTGATATTATTGTATTTACAAATGCATAAAAACATAAAACGAAACATTTCTTTAAGTACTGATTTTGAAGGTTTTCTGCGAACACATCATAGCTCGGTTCCACTTGAAGGCGGGTCGGGCCCCCCATTGTCTTCTTCCTGTATTTCTGTTTTCCTCTTGAATGGATGTTTGGATCTATCATTGTATCCTACGTAAATATTCATTCTTTCTCTTCACATGCCTTAATTTTACGCATTTTGTCTGTGCTTTGTGCGTGTTTCTATGGTCCTTGTGGATATGGTAAAAAAATTGCGTCGATATTGTTCGTGCAGGATGTAAATAAGGATGGGTTTAGGCATAAATTGGATGAAGAGTTTTGGTGCGAAAAAGGGGCGACTCGATGATTCATGGTGAAATTGGAGAATCTGTCATGGCCTTTATCCCATTTCAGGTAACCTTACAAATGTCAATATTTCTGGATTTTGGGATAGTAACCTTACAAATGTCAATGTTTCTGTATTTTTGGATTTAGGATTTGAGAAAGTTCTGTTACATTGTATCTGGTTGGTTGCGATTATTGTTTAGTTCTTGGTTATGGTTATGAACTTGGTAAATAGTAAGGGCTTCTTAGCATGTAAATGTGTTTTAACTGGTAATTTAGCGATTATGAAGGGACAATTGTGGTTAGGACCTTAACCGATATGGGCGAAGTTGGGTTTTGGATATTAGTGTTGTTGCTCTCAATCGAAGCTTTTGGTCATTGCTGGATATTCTGTCTTTTACGGGACTGGTTCTATCTGGGCAGATGTTTATCAGTATGATCCGTGTCTGAACAGGTTAAATCTTTCTCTTTCTTTCACATTTTTGTACCAAAACAACCAGTTATGTTGCTTATCCGAATTTGAGTTATGCTGGAGAGTTTTTGTTCTGGATGATGTATGTTATGTTTTATATAACTCATGCTCATGTTTTGTTGAATAATTGAGGCATCCGAGAGCTGTTGTTGAGAACATGTCCTCCGCCCATCTATGAAAACTAGATTCTAACACTATACGACACATAAATAGTTTTCTGGCGAACTGTATATATCTCCCGTCATGAGCCCGTTCGTTGCTGCAGATGAAAAAGGGGTGCGTCATGTTCATAGCTCAAGCAGTGCTTGGGAGATATTCTGCTGCATGGACTGGAAAAATAAGCGGCGGCTAGCGGTATTCACACCCACGGAAAGATTCTGCCTATCACATCGTTTTATCTGCCCCAACTGCTCATGAACAAATGTCCAAGTTCGAGGTACAACATGCTTTCATTCAATAGATTTGTAATTCTTTAAAACTAATTACTTTCTATTTTAATTATCACGTTCTTCTTTAAATAATTTTAAAACATCGTAAGCCTTATAATTGTAGGATTATGTTACAGAATCATATGAGACTGCATTAAAGCTAAGTTGGGAGATGGAGCAACAATATGGATACACCACAAGATCTTCAATGTGCCGTTGAATTTGCAGTGTCAAGGTCAAAGGCTTCATAAAGTTTTTTTCATGGGCCAAAGTAAATATATGAAATTTATTATCACTTAGACACAGTGGGGACAAGATAGATGCCAATATCTTTAATCCCTAGGTGATTGATATATTAGTTTTAGTTCAGCAGTATTTTTTTCTTTAAGTTACTACTGTGGATTTTAACAGAATTATTGTTTCAGCAGTTTCATAACCGGCTGGCAGTGTTCACACCCATAATTCAGTTGCATGTGACGGGTTGTCGGTTGTTCGGAGGCTTGATGGTTAGGGAGATGCATTGGTTGTCAAGGACGCGACTACCTATGCGGATAGTTAAGGTTATTAAATGTCCATAAATTACTGTTGGGAGGAGCTTTTAATGGAAGCTATCATGTAATCAAATTGAGGTAACACGAATGTACTTAGTATATTGATGTAATTTTTTGGGCTGCTTGATCAAATGAAACTGTGTTCATTCTTTAACTTTTTGTCTTATATTCTACAACTATTTTCTAGAGATGTAATTGGATGGTTTTCAAGTCCATGGGGCGCTATTTCTTGGAGTTATCTGATATATGCTTTGCTTTTTCTTTATTTGAATGGTAAAACTTCTGTCCTGATGTATATTTTTCACGAAAATGTGTTGGTTCAATCAAGGATGATGGTTCTTGACTGCTGCAAGCGTTTGGAGGCTGCTCTTGCTGGCTTAAAGCCAATTTAGTAAGTCGTAATGTTTTGAATATTCAACTGGTGAAAATTCATGGTGTCTAGGTTTTAGAATTTGTGTGTTTCGGTATTGGAAAATGAACAATTGTTGCTTGACTTTGTTTTTCAAGCCATTTGGAGCGGGGAATGGGAGGAAGAGACCCTGGGCGGTGGGTATGGGTACGGGGGTTACCCGCCACAGGGGTCTTACGGGCAGCCTCAGAAGCCTAAGAAGAATAAGTACAATGGTGCTTTTTTATGGTTTTGATTTTAGGAGATTGATATGATATTGTTGATGAATCGATGTTGTTTGGTATGCAATATTCAATTTTTTTTTTTTTAATAATATATTGATTATTTTGTTGATATTATATTAAATATGGTTTATATATTATTTTGTATTTTATATCTTATGACAATGTATATTAATTAACTTTTATTATATATCATTGTCTTTAGATGTTATTGCTTGGTTGTGGAGACTCATCAGATCAATAATATATAATTTTTTGTATTTTATAAATCGGTTAATCTATCAATATTTAAAGGACAAACTATAGTAGAAACTAAATTTCAACTTAAAATTTTTAAGTTTCTTAGCGTGGTAATTTTATTTGATTTATTTTTTATTTTTTGAAAATCCTACGAATGCAATAGATAAAATTTTTCAGTTCTATCATATCCCACAGGCAATTGGTTGTTGAAATTTATCTAACTACAACACTTTTTAAAGTTCGGATTCTTTCCATTATATTTTGTTCATTAACAATCGTAAATCGGTTAATTGATTTTTTTTTTTAAAATTCAAATGCAATGTAATAATATCTTCTATTATAATATTTACAAATTGTAATTAGAAATTTTTTACCATACTAATGTTTTAAATTGGTAATTGATATTTTGATCAAACCTAATATTTTTAGATAATACCTTCTTCTATCATAAAATTCACGATTAAAATCTTCTATCATAAAATTCATTGATTGTTTATATACTAACTGAGAGTTTTATTTCAAATTTTAATATGGTGTTTCTCATGTATATTTCTCACTAAGAAGTAGAAATTGCATAATTACCACAGTTAAACAAATTGATTCATTTCCATATTTATGTAACTAAAAAGTAAGAACAATTTTTATCTAATAAATAATCTAAATTTTTTTATATGTTGTTTTCCACATATATTTCTCACTAAGAAGTAGATATTGCATAATATGTTGTTTCTCATGTATGATAACACGCTATAGTATCAGATGATTCTTAACTATTGATCCAGCAGAATGGACCTCAAACTTTTTTTTTTCTTTTGTGCAAAATACCTAAAACAACTAATTTAAAGCATCGATTCAATGAAAAAAAAAAGATGTATGTCTAAAACCCTCAGTGTTAAAATCGCAAAAGTTAGAAGAAGATTGATGAAAAAAGACGAAAGAAGAAGCTGGAAGCAGCGAAAAATGAAGAAAGAAATAGGTCCGATAATTTCGCTATTTATACGATGTTAAGTGTAATCTAAGTTGTCGATTTGCATTGACTAATTTGGATCGTTGGATTATTTTTTTTGTTTTGTTTAAGCCGATATGAACTTTCAAAGCCAACATTGTAAATGCATTGACTTTGTTTTTATTTTAAATGGGCTAGATTTTAGCCAACTCAATGTTTAAAAATTATGTGAAAGTCCACAATTTTCAAATGAATTCCTATTTTACAAGTCCGAAATAATTAATATAAATAATTGCACATATCCTATTTTAAGTATTTATTAGGTTTAATTATTATCATGGTCGTTGATCTATTATATAATTTGAATTTGAATACAAATTTGTCTTTTAAAAATGTCAGAAATAATACGGGTAATGTACTAGTAAGGTCCCCAAATCTCAAGACTCAAAACCTAGTTTCTCTCTCTTCGCACGCCGGAGGGGAATGTCGCACTTCGGTAGATCTGGACCGCCGGACATCAAAGACACCTTCTCTCTCCTCGTCCTCAACATTACTTTCCGTATGCACTTCGCTCTTCCTTTTTTTGTTTTTTATTTCCCGCGATTTCTTCTATTTCGTAGGTGGGTTTGTCATGAGTATTTTTTTTTTTCTGGTACGACTGCCGACGACTTGTTCCCACTGTTCGATAAGTACGGGAAAGTGATGGATGTGTTTATCCCAAGGGACCGAAGGTATACTGGTTGCTTGTAGTTGAATTTTCACTAGTGTGAAAATTGGGTACTGTAGGGTTTTACATTTTATGGAAAATACTTTATCTGGCATTTCTACTTTTCTCCTACTTTTTTCGCAAGTGCATGCTCACTCATTGGTTACCTGTGCTTGTACATAGCTAGTAGCTAAGGTCCTCTGCGTGATTCTTTTGATATAGGACTGGAGATTCGAGGGGATTTGCATTTGTGCGATATAAGTATCAAGATGAGGCTCAAAAGGCTGTTGAGAAGCTTGACGGTGAGAATGAATGAAAATAATGATTGCTTTTGGTTATTAGTCACACTTCTTTGTGTCGTGAAGATTTTATTTTATATCTCATGCAGGGAAAGTGGTTGATGGTAGAGAAATAATGGTTCAGTTTGCTAAATATGGTCTCAATGCTGCGCGAATGTTAGTTGGTTTATCGTGCTGCCTGATAGTTTACAACTGGTAGTTCTGTGGCAAAGTTTGAAATATATATAACTAGTTTTCTCGTTAATTGGAATTTCGTTGTGGATTCATGTGGTTATTTGCTTCATGATTAAATGCATCATGAAATAATACTAGTATTCAACCTGTGCAAATGCACAGATATAAATAAATTATTGTGAGTCTGTATGCATATAATGATTAATTATTTTTCTTTCACTTTTTTGCAGACCAAATTTACAATTAAAAGAGTTGGAATATTTTTTTTTTAAATTGCGTTTATCGGATTGGATGTAATGTATATTTTGATACGTCTTTTATTTGTGAATTTTTTATTATTTGTTTAAGAATTTCAAATATATTTTTTATTTTCAAAAAAAAAAAATTAAATGTAACAACAATAATAACATCTAATCATATTATACGGTCAACACATTATATGGTCAACTGTCATTAATAAAAAATTTAAAATAATTTTTGAAATTTTGAAGTGATGAGTATTAATTATTTAATGATTAAATGAAAGATTAAATACATCAAAATGTAACGGTTTTTGGAGGGAAAATTGTTAAATTGCCACATAGGTAAAATTAAATAGGTTTTATTAAATGTTTTGAGCTAGTAATTATATATATATAGATTGTCATACTAATGTTATTAGATATGATGTGGTGATTATTATTATTCTTATTAGTTTCTTTCGGAAATCCTATGATGTTTGGAATTCCTGTTAATGATCATGTGTGGTTTTCTGCAACCGGAGTCAAAGGAAGAATTGAGGAGCCTGTTTACAGGTCCAAAGGAAGGTCAAGAAGCCGCAGTCCTAGGCCAAGGTAGGACTGTACGAGTGAACATTTAAATTTGTACTCTTTAGTTTAAAGAGGATTCCGTATGTTTTTTCCTATTATATTTGTGTTCTATGATTCTATCTATGAGAACAAACAGTTGCCATCTTCTTTACTCTGAAATATCTCATTGTTCAGATGTTTATGTTGTTATTTGCAGTTGTACCTCTTTTAATGTATCTGCAGTGCTTCTACCCTGAAGGCCCAGAACTTAGAATTTTTTAATCTAATATATTCCATCTTAGAAAGTTGCATTGTTGTCAGTTGAGTAAAATTGAAACTTTGCTCGGGGTTCTGCTCTCCTGTTCTATTGCTTGGAGCTCAGTTTTAGCATATCTACTTTGTACTTGTCTTCTATGATTTTCGAATCATTTTGTGCAAAAACTGAAATTGAAGTTGTGTCTAGGAGTGATTATAGAGACAGAGATTACCGGAGGAGAAGCCGAAGTAGAAGTAGGGACAGATATGAGAGAGATCGTCATCGTGGCAGGGACAAGCATAGCCGCTACCGAAGCAGGAGCAGGTCCTGAAGCCTAAGCCGCAGCTTAAGCCCTGATTACCGCCGAGAACGTGGAAAAGACAAATACAATGGTGATAGGTGCAGAAGGAGTCGGTCTTATGAGAGGTACTTATTTAGTGTCATGGCAAATGTTTAGGGCATGCTTGTTTATCAAATAATCCATTAAAATGAGTTATTTTGGTTAACTAGAGTTAATTTTGAAAAATGTGGTATGGTTAGTAATGGAATTTTAACAATGTATTAAAATAATATTTAAATTAAAATGATTAATATTGATTTGATGCAAAAGTAGGAGATAAATGATTGAAAATAATCGGAAATGATAGGTAGTTAAAATTATGTGAGTGGATGAACACTGAATTAAAGTTGATGTAATTTGTAAGAATGATTGGTTTGTATTATTTAATTATATGAATAATATTAAAAATAGTGGGGTTGAGTTAAAATTGAGTTAGATTTTGAGTATGAGATAAATGTGAGTAAATTATTTAGTAAACAAGCATGCCCTTATTTTGTTACATTACTTTATCATCATCGTCATCATCATCGTTTTATATTTATATATTGATGGGCAGTGGTTCTCCTCCTCCGAGGCGAAGCCCTAGCCCACAGAGGAGTCCTTCTCCAGTCAGATCATCATGACTGCCATCTGGAGGTGGAAGCCCGAGGGCCCGTAACCCGAAAGAACGAACCATCAGCCCTAGAAGTGTCTCCCCTCGAGCTCGTTATGATTCTCGGAGCCAATCTCCACGTTCTGAGGCTGATCATTCCCTGTCATATATATTCACCTCAATTTTTGGACTTGTTTCACTGTGACATTTGTTTTCCTTCTTTTCCCATTAATTGTCTACAGGATTAGGAGTGGAGTGTTGTGGAATGAATCTGAAGACATGGGACCGGAATATGGCAGCATCTGCGTTGAGTAAACTCGATCTACATATCATCATCTGTATGGTTATTTCGAAGACTTATTTACCCCCTGGGAATATTTCGAAAGTTCTGTACCTTTCCGTTGTACTGTACCAGTTATCATTCTATGTTTTGATGGATACTTACTTTAAATTTGTGGATTGAGGTTTTCAGACTAGTTCGTCGTCATGGCTTTTGTTTTCATGTCGTGTTTTAAATTTGGATGTAAGTAATTTGTTCATCTTCCATAAGTTCTTGCTTTGCGTTCTACGGTTTGTGTGCTTTAGGAGTAGTTGCCGGTTGGTGAGACGATGTTGCAGCTATTTGATGCGGTTTTTTTAGATGAGGAATGCAGTTAGCTGTTTGATGCTGCTTTTTAGTTCGTGAAGCAGCTATGCTGTTTGGTGCCGTTTTTAGATGATGTAGCAGTTTTTTGATGCTGTTATTAGATGATGTTGCGGTGGCTGCTGCTGTGGCTTGCTTTTATTATGCTGTTGGTTGTTTGAATTCCTTGATTTACAAACTCTGAGTGACAATACCATAACCGGTAAGGAATTAGTTAAAAAAAAATCACTAATCACATTGATTTCCAGAATTGGATGNATTTGAAGTTAAATTTGATGTTGCATGGGTGCCTTTAAAAGTATGACCTTTGCAATCGACAATATGTAAGCTTATTTCAGTTATGTTGTGTTACAGCATATGAGATCGTGGCTGTTGCTGTGAGTTGACAGTCAATATCGTGTAAGATGAACTGTTTGCGGCACTTGCTTGCTAGCAGTTGTAGAAACTAATGCTGCTATTTTGGTAGCTGTGTTGCAGTTGGATTTAAGGGCACATCCAAAATTTGGTTCAAGGTGTGATATATTTATGTGCAATTCTTTAAGTCTAAATTCTGGTTGCCTCCCTCCAGAGCAGTCATCCTGACTCCTGTAAATCTCCATCTGTTTCTTAGGGTTAATTACATTATAAGCCTTGGGTTTAGTCAAATTACGTAAAAATCCTTTTATTTGTTTCTACTGAATGAATTTCCCACTCAACAACTGGGATACTTTTTTCAAACCATTTACAAATACCTGAGACTTATTTTCAATTGCTAATTTGGGTTTTAGCTAGAGTTGAAACTCAAGGGTTGATTTGTAGCTATCTTTATTTATAAGTTCCCTTTTATAAAAGAAATGTTGTATAGTATGTTATTATAATAACTAGTGTCGGGAAACTGAAAAGGTTGCAATAAATATTAAACGTCTGTTACTGAATTTTTTCGCTACTTGTATTTCTACTTGTGGATTATTTATCTGTAGAACGGAGTTCGAGAAATTATTTTGTGAGGTATTGTGAGCAGTTCTAAGCTTGGCAAGTGTCAATTTTCAGCTGGCCAATATGCCCCTGCATTGGCCATTTTTTTCCACTTCTGCCCCAGCATTTTCATTGTTTGTTTTATTTATGATGCCAGACGAGATGTCGTCGTTTAGGCCCTTCATCCCATCTGATTTGACCAAATTGCCTCACTTTTTTTTTCCGGTCCAAATTGCTTCACTTTATTTAGTGTGTGTTTGGAAACACTTTTGAAATGGCTTCTTGACTTAAAAGCCCATCTGAATGATTTTAGGGTGTTTGGTGATTTATATTGAATGCACTTTTGAGAAAAGTCACTTCCTAATAAGTCCATTTTGGAGAAGTGGGAATTAGCTATGTCTGAAACCTATTCCCGCATTTTTTTTTTCAGCCTTCCCCACAAATTTTCTCATATCTTTATTTCAGCTATAAAAAACTGTGTTTTATCTATCTTCTTCAGTCAAATATACTCTGAGCGTGGACAGATCTAAAGGTATGTTATAGCTTCAATACTTGATTCACAAATGCATTTGTTGGATAATTTGTACTCAATTTTGTAATCAAATAATGTTGGGCAAGGAAATATGCAGTAAATTGAGAAAAGAGGTGTCTGCATTTTTTATTTGGGAATTGCTTGCAACTTGTCAATTATTTTTGCTCCAACTGTGCTCAATTTGTTAGATAATTGAGTACCAACTGCTTGGTTCTCACGACAGCATAAAGAACATGATTTTATTTTTTATTTTTTATTTTTTTTTTATGTTTAAAGAACAAGTTAATAGACGTTTGTTTACAAATATGTTGACAGATCTACGTTTGTATGTATTTATTACATCTGTTAATTATTTACTCTATTTTGAGTTGCATAACATAATTTGTTTTCTTTATATAACATATTATTTGATTTGATTTTTTTTATGCTTGTTGATGAAGATATGGAACTTGATCCAAATGCAAATTTATTTAAGAAAATTGTGAAACCCAAGGCTGTTTGGAATGGTGATACTCACAAAGTGTTTGTTGAATTATGTTGTGAGCAAATGTCCAAAGGGAGTAAAGTAGGAACTTTTTTCTCTAGAGAAGGTTGGAACAAAATTTGTAGTGAGTTTGTTCAGAAAACTGGTCTGAACTATGACAAGAAACAATTAAAAAACCATTGGGACAATACCAAGCAAGATTGGAAAGTTTGGTATAAGTTAGTTAATTCAGATACTGGGCTTGGTTGGGATACTATGAGAAACACGGTAACTGCATCTGACGAATGGTGGGACGAATATTTGAAGGTATGCTATTTATTCTTATATATTCATCAAACTAAAAAATTTAGACAGATTTATCGAATTATAAACTAATGACTTTTTATATTATAAATTATAGGTTAATGCAGATGCTTTTAAGCTTCGCTACAAAGGACTTGATAACTCTGATGAACTGACTTCCTTATTCAAAGAAGGATATGCAACTGGAAAAAATGCTTGGGCACCTTCGGAAGGATCTCTACCAAATGACTCTATTGGATCGTGTCAAACTCAAGCAAGTCAATCTCCAGAAAATAAAACATACGTAGATCTTGAGGTGCAAGGTGAAGAACCAAATAATGTAACCAAGTCGAATGAGATGAAAAATGACATTGGGAATGCTACAGGTGCTAGCCGCCGTAAGCGAGTCAGAGATGAGTTTCCACCATCTAGACCTTCTCGTAAAGTCTCGTCTGCTGCGAATATGGATCAGTATCTTTGTCGTATTTGTGAAACTGTTGAAGCAATGGGTGCAAAATATGATAATACAATGCAAGAATGCATTAAAATACTAAATGAGATGTCTACCATACCTAAAGGAAGTGAGCTTGATCTGTTTTCTTGCAGATTATTTTTGAAAAGGGAACAACGAGATTTATTTATTGCTCTCGAGGATTCCGAACTGCGGTTCTTGTGGCTTCAAGATGAAAAGGCGCAATATGATAGGACTTTTAATAAGATATATTCTTTGTAGATTAAATTTGGGATAGTATGAATTCTCTATAGGCAATTTCTTTTTTTTGTCTTTCATTTTATTTTTATTTTTTTTATTCTGTCAAGTTTATGCATTTTAGTAAGTATCTTGAATATATTTCAAAGTCATAGTTCATTTGACATCATTTTCTCTTTCAGTTTGTTTATGCCTATGTTTGCAATTCAAACTATAAAATATAGTACTTATGTTGATTATTTTTTTTTTTTTTACTGAAGTAGTTGTTCATCTCTCTCATTTTATTCCAATTATTGTTTACCATGAATTTTTCTAATGTTGGTTTTGTATTATAGGATCATGGACAACGACGAGGATAATGAATACAATGAATTAAAAGATGTTGCGACAATGGGATTAGTTAGTGTTATGGTTGGTAGAATAATTTCTTATTATGCGAATCATATAGTGAAGGAGCCCTGTAGGGATTCAATGTATCGTGGCCATAGATTTGTTATGGATATTTTAAATGGCCATCATATACGGTGCCATGAATTGTTTAGAATGGAAAAACATGTATTTTGGAGGCTCTCATTAGAACTTCGAGGAAGGAATTTACTTAGAGATAGCAGAGAGGTCACCGTTGAAGAACAATTAGCTATCTTTTTAATGACTATCGGGCACAACGAAAGAAATCGAATGCTACAAGAGCGCTTTCAACATTCAGGAGAAACCATAAGTCGTCATTTCAATACGGTGCTACGAGCCCTTTTAAAATTTTCTATGGAAATGCTTGTTCCACCGTCACTTGATGAAGTACCAAGGTACATACGCAACAATCCTAAATATTGGCCTCACTTCAAGGTAATCCTCATGTATGTATAATAAATTATTTTACTGTTAAATTTAAATAAGTTATTGATTCTTACTTGCTTAGTTATCTAATTTTTCTATTATTAAATAGGGGTGTATCGGTGCAATTGATGGAACACATGTGGATGCAGTCATACCAACTGATGAACAACTTGCTTATCGTGGGAGAAAGGGTGAATGCACCCAAAATGTAATGGCAGTATGCTCGTTTGACATGCGATTCACTTTTGTTTGGGCAGGATGGGAAGGATCTGCTCATGATTCTCGTATATTCAATGAAGCTATCCATAGGCCAAATTTGAAGTTTCCAATGCCTCCCAGAGGTTAGTACACTCTCCTTCTCCTTTATCTTTCTATCTATCCCTCCTTATATGACAAAAATTCATTAATAGGCAAATACTATGTTGTCGATGCTGGATATCCCAATATGCCTGGGTTTTTGGCTCCTTACAAAGGCACACGGTATCATTCAAGTCAATTTCGAAGAGGGCAACGTGCAAGTGGACCAAAAGAATTGTTCAATTACTCTCATTCATCACTAAGAAATGTAATTGAACGTTGCTTTGGAGTATGGAAGTCTCGATGGCCAATTCTTAAAAAAATGGCCAAGTTTCCTTTCGAAACTCAAAGACTAATTGTCGTTGCTTCGATGGCATTGCATAATTATATAAGACAAGAGGCGATAGCAGATGAAGAATTTAAACGTTATGATGAAGATGAAGATTATGTTAGCGATGATGAAGAATTAGACATAGACTCGGCGGATCATTATGGTGAAATTAATGAACTGGTGAATGATCAACCGAATCAGGAAATGAGCATTCTACGTGATGCTATAGCCGATTCTGTGTACCGTGCTACATGATGTTAACTATCTTTTATGTCTATACTTTGACTTTTCGATTTATTTTTTAATACATTATTGGTTTGGAGATGAACTTTAAGATATAATTATAATTCTTCCAATATTTGTTACATAATGGATTTTTATTTGGTGTTTCATTTTGCTGTCATTTTAAAGCATGTTCGTAATATATGACCTTACACGGGGAGAATTGGTCAAATATATTTTGCATAATTTTGTTTCTTTTAAATCAATAATCATATAACATTATATGGTTAAATAATGACATAAAAAAATATTTTTTGAATATCATTTTGATAAAGGCAAAAAAACTATTATTATTTAGTGACTAAAGCACTTATTTAAAATGAGATTACCAAACATGTGTGAAAATTGTGTAAGGACTTATGTAAATGCACTTAATGAAAAGTCCATTTTTAAGATGGACTTTTGTAGAACAAGTGCTCCCAAACAAACCCTTAGCTTTTTTGGGTTGTTTGTTCTGGTCAACATTATTTCTGTTGCCCCACGTCCTATGGCTATGGCGACATCATTTCTTTCTTCGTCTGTAGAAGTACCCGGAAAATGTGCTCGCTTTGCGTGTGCCTTCGTGATTGATTTGAGTTCCGTAGATTGGGTGAAAAGGCGAAACTTAATTGTTAAGCTAGAGTAGATTTTGTATCTCCCTCTTTCCAAACCTACCTTCTTTATCGATTTCACCCAATTTCCTCTAAATTGACAACCCTACAAAATCTGTGAGTCTGTGACAGCGGCGAAGATCCACAGACCATGTGCGTGAGCGGCGACAACCGGCGGCTTCAGGCATATGAGTTATGACAGTCGGCCTGTTCTTCAGCTTCTGATGGCCCAAACTTCGAAGCTCGCAAAACGGCGTCGAACAGCTGAAGTCGTTGTGCCAGAGCCCGTTTGACCCAGCAATAGAAAAGTGTAAGTTGCAATATGATCAATTTCTCTGGTTTCTTCCTAAATTGTTTTGAAATGTTGAAGGAACAAAAGGGGAAACCGGGTTGTTGAAGAAAATATTGTGGTTGGGAAAAATGCTCATTCTTGCTTCATATTTGTCTTTTCTATCTTCAGTGTCAAATAGAATCACTCTGGTACCAATCGGAAAAAAAAAAATCACTTCAGTGATGTAATCATGTAAACCTAGCCCCCACCGCCCGCAGCCGCCACCATGGGAGGCGCCGCCAAAATTGCAACAACCCGGACACCAAGTCATTCGACGGCCTATTCAGCATCCGACTGCCCTCCGTCGCCTTCCCCAGCGGTCTGACCCGACGCCTTTCCTTCAAAGCGATGCCTTCAATCTTCCTGGTCGAAAAAACCGAGGTCGAGAAAGTCAGGTAAATGGGCGCCCCTGTTTTTATCTCAGCCGTCCTTGAAAATCTCGCCATCGAGGTTATTTTGACATTTTGAATTCACAATCTGTTCGTTTAACAATTTTCAAGGCATTCGTGCAGCTTTCGATCGAAGTTTAGAGAAATGGTTGGCCCTCATTTTTTCCGAACGTCGATACTTTTTTAGCGGCGTTTTTCAATCACAGTTCAGTGTGCGAGACCAAATTCAGTGACGTAGGTCGGTGGAAGAAACTTTAGGTACCAGCTTCGTGTTAATTTGGCTATTTTGTTTTCAGATCTGTGCTTTAAACATCGGCGCAATAGAACAAAGATTTTTGCTACTCTTTGTGGTTTTATGTTTTTGGGCATTTTCCAATTTGGCCATAATATCCGAATATTTTGATTTTTCTTGTTTTATTTTAGATTTAGTTTACCTTTGTGTCTGTTCAGGAACGAAAAAGCTATTGTTTTATGCATTAGATCTTGGTGGCACAAATTTTCGTGTTATGTGGGTTCAGTTAGGTGGTAAAGGAAGTAAGACCAAACAAGAAACAAGAATCCAAGGAGGTCTCAATCCCGCCACATTTGATGGTTGGGTCATCTCATGTTAGTTTGTACATTCACATTACTTGCATTTTTGCAAGTTTTCTGATGTTATCATGGGTTATGGTTTATATGAATTGTTTGTTTATTGCTGCTGCACTTACAAAATTTGTTTCTAAAGAAGAAGAAGGTGAAGAGTTTCATCTCCCCCCGGGCTGGCCAAGGGAGCATTACCTTTTTCATTCTCTGTCAGGCAATTATCATTGGAATCAGGAACTATCATAAAGTGGTTGAAAGGCTTCCTTATAGAAGATGCGGTTAATCTCTTTCTAGCATTTGTTTGTAGTTAGCATGATTTTGACATTATCGTGAGGTTTTTGAACATAATGATTTGTTAATTTTGGAACATAATGATTTAGATGATTGTGAATGTTATGCATACGATTCTAATAATTTTTTGATATATGTTTTTTTAGGACAAAGCAAGTTTTTTATCAATACCAGAAGGCAGTTGAGGTGGATCTATGAAACTCACACTATGAAGTTGTCTTTTTCTTTCCTTATATTTTGTAATAATTAATTAATTAATTAACGTGTCTATAAATGTTTGGTAATTATATTCTCTTAGAGAGTAAATATGATTGATGATTTTCAGGCCTTTTTTTTTGTGGTGAAAAAATTGTGCAGGCGCACTTGCAGAAATTGAAGGAGCTTAACAAAAACATTAGGAAGGAGATAAGTTCCATATTAATTATTCTAAAATTTCTAGTTAGCTAATTAATTCTTATATATGTATGTTCATTTTTTTTAAAAAAATTATTTGAATTTAACAGGCAAATGATAGGGGAGAGCTTGAATGATCTAGGCTACGAACAAATGGTTTTCTTATTGATGACATTGATAGCTCTTCCAGGCTCATACGAGAAAATAAGATTTTTTTTTTGCTCATCTCCAATTTCTTCTATTTAATTTACTTGCCCAAGGTTAAATTTAATAATGGCAGTACTATGACCCTTCAAATTTAATGAAACATTCTAGACAATAGTGGACTGTAAGCGGACCATGTTAAGCATTAACAATACAATACAGACTAACATGAAATTAACTATGACTTGATAAGTTGTCGCTGAGGAAGTTTGAGTCTGCTGACGACTCTTCTATTTGTGTGTGAATGTAATTGGTATTATGTAGCNACTATAGGGAATTGATTGTAGTTCTGGCTAAGTTTTTATGAAATTTCTGTTATTAAATTGTAACAAATGACTTATGTGTTTTGTGGTGAGACCTCTGCTTTCATATTGTACCTAAAGTATCTGTTTGTAATCTGAAAGCCATTGTGCCATTGTACTGATTTGAAATTGCCTATAAGATTCTGTAGCATTACTCTTCGCATTTAATATTTTTGCTTGTTTATGTGATCTGAGAGCCATGGCCATGGTATAGATTTTTTCTTCTTTTTTGTCGGATGGTAAATAAAGTAAACTTGTTTTTCACCCGTGATTTATTTGTGCAGATTTGGGCTACGATGAATGGAGTATGTGTTCCCTTTCTTCCTTTTAGTTTCAGCACCTAATTACTCTTTTTCCCAGATAATTGTCGTTAGTTTCTTTTTATTGTTGATTTTAGCTTGTGGTAGAGCAAAAGCCGTTGGTTTTATTTTCTTGAATTTTCTTAAATTGTATTTCAGTTTCATAATTCCAGGACTCGGGGATGGTGACCGCTTTGGCATGTAAAAATTTTTCGAAAGCGCGGCTCGGCCAATTTTTGGTGTACAGATTCAAATCTCAGTTTGGTTCTGTAGTGATATGAGCAAATGTTGGAGTACTATTTTTGGCTGGTTGTATGACATTTTTTTTTCTAATTAATTTGCTTTTGTTGACTTAATTAAATGTTCATGGTCTGAATTAGTATTATTACTTTTTTAGGGGGTTGTGATAGGCTTGGCGAGCCAACGTAAAACCTAGCCGTTCTATGGTGATGAAAAACATCTCTAGCCTACCTCAACTTGCTTAGGACTAAAAGGCTATATTGTTGTTGTTGAAGTTGAATTCTGCTAATGTAACCCTAGCATTTTTTAAATTCTAATTTTGAGTATGGAACAAAATTGGTAGACTTTAGTTGACAACAATATAAGAATGGTTGATGCTCCGCACATTTGCATGTCAGTTGGACTAGACATAATGGGTTGTGGTTTGGAATGTTTCAACTTACTGTCAACAATTATTTACCTTCTCTTCCGCTATCTAATCAAGTACTTTAAGACTAAACATTATGCTTGAGGAATGACTATAGTCCCGTTGACGGAATGATTTCATTAATATTTTTAACCGTAGATTATCTACTCCATATATTCTACATGTGAATCTCATGGTTAAAAGCACATACGGAACTATCGGATTGTAGTCATCATGTATGTTTGAATGCAAGGAAAAAATAATATTACATTTAAAGAATATGTAAACAATTTGGTAAGATATGATCATTTGCAGCAAAGTAGAAAAAGCTATTGCCAATCACAACATTAGAGTTGAGCAAGGTTGATGATGAGGTATTAACCTATAATTTTGCAATTACACTCATCTTATTAAATAATTAAGCCAAAATATGTAAGGAATTAAAGAACCTTGCGAATATATCATTATGAATAAATTCATGAAGACAAAAAATTAGCCACTAAAATTATGCACATACACTAAACTTGCATTTATACACATATTTTTCCACAAATTGCTGAAAGGTTCTGTAGCTCCATGTCGTCTGCTTTGTCAGGCATTACACTTCTCATGTGTTAGCCTTTCCATATGATAGATATTGTGTGGTCGTATTGTAAATAGAGGAAGTCATTTGTGATTCTGTGAAGAAAACAACATGATCACCTCCCCACCTCACTTCTGTTTCATTATTTTTCTTTTCCTCTGTATCTTTCATTTTCTACTATATTTGTTCCAGATATGTGAGATGACTTGTCATCAGCAAATAAATATGTTATACTCATATGAATATTTACAATTATGGATTTGACTAGAATTTAATAATAATAAAATAAATAATTAATAAATTGAACTATTTATTTTGAAATTATGTCACATTATCATAAATTTAATAATAATACTAATAAAAAAATTAAAGACTGAACTAGATGCGTACATTTAATTGTGACGAATTTGTAAGAATTACTAATCTATTCAGATAATTTATGAAAGTCAAACTTTGTCAAAATTTATTCAATCTAAACTTCATTTGTATCAAATTTACTAACAATATTTAAAAATAGATATAAATCCGACTGATCATTTCAAGAGACGACAAATTTTCACTATATTTTAAACTAAATTTGTCAAAAGTCAACTATATTGTTCTTAAGTTATTTGATAGTACATTTATACATGCCCAAAAAAAAAAAAAAAAAAATGGATATGTGTATTTTGTAATATTGACAAATAATGATTATAATTATTGATTGGACTAGAGTCGGCTGTGCGTGCACAGCCATCGGCCAACTAGTGTTATTGTAATAACTAGTGTCGGGAAACTGAAAAGGTTGCAATAAATATTAAACGTTTGTTACTGAATTTTTTCGCTACTTGTACTTCTACTTGTGGATTATTTTTCTGTAGAACGGAGTTCGAGAAATTATTTTGTGAGGTATTTGAAAAAATGACGCCCCTTAAACTTATCCTTAAACATTTTACATTTAAACACTCTTCACTATTTAGACAAATTTACTCCTTTTAACTCTTTTAATGGACGCAATTAGTTTTTTAATTTATGGTGTGGTTTTGTATTTGTTTTGAATTTTTTAATTTGTAACCGGTGAGCGGTTTGTAAAGGATACGTTCCGTCAGTAATGCTAAGGAGCCAACTGTTGGCTCCGTTATGGAGCCAACAGCCAATGGGACAGCTCCATGTGGGGCTGTCCCACATGGCTCCAATGTGGGACAGCCCCACATGGAGCTGTCTCGGCTTCACCTTGCACTCCGCATCCCCTCCAAAGGACCTCCCCAACCACTCCATTAGCGCAGATCAGGCAACTAACTCAAAGAAAACAACACCTGGGAAGCTCCTTGAGTATTAATCCCCGCCCGTAAATTTGATACGGACCTTCAGCTAGCACCTTGGCCCTATCTTCGGCGGTCTTGAATTTGAAAAGGATCCAACCATTGACATTCGGGACATAGTCGTATTGGACCTTCCAGTCATTGCACAGCTTCAAGAGTGCCTCTTTGCCTGGATGTCGTTGGGTAAAATACCCTACGAGGCAGAACCCCCAAGTGAGCATAACATCTGTGATGTCGTCATTATCAAGAAACACACCATCCTTTCCAGAACCACACGTGCAAGTTTCCCTGCATGTGGCTCGCTTCTTATGGTTTAAAGGGCTTTTCAAGGCGCTGCCTGTGACTCAGCATGGGATAAGGGGGCGGAACTGCACACGGAAGTGTGAAGAGCATTGTCCGAGTGAGTAGGCAGCGCCTACCAAGCAAAGTTTTCTTGAATTGGTTGTTGGCTCCTTAGCATTATTGTACGTTCTGTCTCTTTCATTGTTTTTCTTTTCATCGATGTTCCTACATTCTTGTTGCCTTTTTTTTTTTCCTCGGCTACATCAAAGACACCGGCGGCCAGACCACATATATGGTTGGAGAAATCAAGCCGCAACCGTATCTGAAGCCACGAATTTTGATGCATCCAGATCTAGTCGATGGTCGATACCACAGATCTTGTAAGGCCTCCACAGCAACACCACAATCAGAGACGTCAAACCAGAGCCGCAGCAGTCGCCCCTCGTCGGCCCTAACTACGGTCTGTGTTAATCGTCCGATTGGAATTTTTTGTGAGAATTTTTTACCTGTTCTGCTATTTATCATGATGAATTTGCCTTGTTGAGTCGCCCCTCGTCGACCCCAACTATGGTCCGTGTTAACTATTGAATTGCTTTTTAGAATTTTTTTTAGATTTTTTTATCTGATTATTATTATGATGAATTTGCCTTGTTGATGCCTTGTAAGTAAGAAAATTTCATATTTACCTAGATTAAATGTTCCTGGACTCTATTTCGAACCATATGACTGTGAAGAGAAGTGGATTGGAATTGATGTTTTTGTGATTTTTATGTTATTGGCACAACATACCAGATTAACAATTTGATTAACAAATTGATCACGACAATTTGGAATTTATGCAGTGGATGGATTTTTTATGTAACTCAGCAGTTTTGATGTTTTTCTATGTTGGACTTGTGGAATTTTTCGGTCAAAATGAATTGAAGTGTTGGTGTGTTGATTTGTGTTCAGAAAAGTTATATGCAATTTCGTGTATTGGGGATGAGACGAGACACAAGCGGTTCCTTTGCGCCCGACAACATGGCTGTGGCGGACGAGAATGGACGAATCTTGTTTGTGGTTCACCAATCACCACGCAACATCAACGAGCGATTAATGGGGAGGACGTCCGGGTCGCCATTGGACTAGAGGCTTTAAATTTGATGGATTGGAGACCTAAGAGCAGTGGAAACCAATAGATCAACGACGTCTCAGTTTCGTGGCTCATCGAATGGAGCTGACGACCTAAGATGATATTTTTTTTTGTTGTGAAAATTATTTTCACGTTGTTCGATTGCTATAATGGTATTTTTTTGTACATACATTACACTAGTATATTTGTTATAAAACTTAATTAATTTCATGATATTTTATTGTTAACTGAAAGTTGATTTCATGTTGCTTTACAAATTTTATATTGTTATTTTGTTGTTATAATACACACAATCTTGTTCATGTTTATGTTGCATTGTATGTTGTATTTGTTTCAATAATGATAATTTGGTCATATTACCTGTGCGTTTCATCATTATGATAATGTGGCCAATTTTAGTAAAACTAAATTTGATATTGTTTATAATTATTTTTATTTTTTTGGTTGAACTCATTTAATTTTCGAGAATTGATAAATGTTTTTATAATTATGTTTTAGTGACTCACGTAGTTTATTTATATTATATAGTTAATAATTGTAGTTAATATATTAATTTTTTTTTTTTAATTTTTGAAAAGTATACAAGTTTTATATCGGATATGAATGCATCTACTTTATTGGGGTTGGATTTATGATCTAAAATGGCGATAGAGAAAAAAATATGGAGAAAGGAAAGGGAAAAAATATGAAGAAGGGTATGGGATGTGAGGAAGAATAAGGAAAATTAAGAGAGAAAAAAAATTATATACGAGGGGCGTTGAAGAAACATAGAAGAGAGAGAAAGTATGGATAATGACAAAATTGGGATCATGCAANCAAATTTTTTATTTCTTTTAATTTTTCGTGTTTGATCAATTATGTCAAATTTTGGAATATTTTTGGTAATGTGTGTGAGTAGGAACGGTTGTGGAATATCATTGTTAAGAGCATCCACAATGCTTTGGGTCTCTTAACAAAAAGTTACATGCCACATGGGAAATAGACTTAGTCTATAAAAAAATACTTCCCAATACAATTAAAAGTGGACATGGTCTAGCTTATGTGGCAATGAAAAAAAGAGACAAAGTCCACACTTCGGTCTATTTTGGATCCAAGTACAAACCCAAGCACTCATCATTTGTTCTTAATTTAATTTTTTTTAATGAATAATCTATACTTATATAATAAGAATTAACATTTATCCAAAATAGTAGGTCAAATTATGGTCAATGTCGGATTTGCATTAAATACTTTCCAAAATCGGTAAATTTTTGTCCTTTTCACACTTCTCATTAATTATGTCCTTTTCACACTTCTCATTAATTATGTCATTTTTACACATCTAATTAATTCATTAATTACGACATAATTATCATAAATCATTCCATCTGAGCTTTTATCGTTAAAATGTATAGCGATCTCTGCGATCTGTTATGACCTTATCCCATTGATATTTCCATGAAGCGTCCTTATCGCGTTCTATTTTTTGGTAACCACTTTATATCAATAACCGGATATTTGGTTAATGATAGCACACGTCTTTATTTCAAGGAGCGGATATTCTTTGACCTTTAATTAATCTGAACTGATTGCCTTGACTTTTTAATTTTTAAGAACTCTTTTTTTTAATATTTCGGTTTAAGATTCGGATTTCATTATACAAGTCATCGGATTGTTTGAATGAAAATGAATGAAAAGAACACCAAAAAGAGGTAGCCTTATTCATATAACAAATCCTAAAATATTAGTTTGTTCACCAAAAAGAGACAAATCCTAAAAATCCTAAAATATTAGTTTGTTCACCAAAAATATTAGTTTGATTTTTAGGATTTGTCTCTTTTGAAAATATTAGTTTGTGATAATGAGGAGTTACCAAATAATCAACTCATAATGTTGTGTACAAGGAGGTTTTTAATAATATATGATTGTTACCGAACTTTTTATGATTCAACAATGTGCCTATGTATTTTAATGATTTCAATTTCGATCCTAATGCACGTGAGGTTATATTATTCTTCCAAATTTTACATCCCGTGCATTGCACGGGTTACGTACTAGTACATATTAGAACATTTCTATTGGTTGGCATGTATGGTAGACCTAGTCTTTTTATTTTTGCATTGCAAAGTTTTTGAGTTTTTTTACTTGAGTTTGTCCATGTCATTTAAAACTCAAGTCCAATTATATGCCACATATACAAAAAGAGACCCAAAGCATTGTGGATGCTCTAATGGGTAACAGTTATAAAATTTTCCCGAGGTATTTGGATCAGTTTAGAGTCATTTGATTCGTATCATTTTTGTAATTTGACGTTTGTATAATATGAGCCAATTGTTTTGTTAGTGCTGTGTTGCAGTAAATGAGACTCGGTAAACCTGTGTAAATTGTGTACCTTTGAGGAATTAACGGTGAAATATCTTGAGTATTTTTATTGCAATGTATCAAATAAAATTAGATTTTTTACCCTCTTTGAATAGGAATATATCGAATCATTCTGTTGCCCTTCGAAATGTGTCGTTCCTAATTAGCATGATTGAATTTTTCACCATTTTTTATCTGTTGGACTATATAAGTTTGTGTGAGATCCAATGGTGAAAAAGCCTTTGTGGGTAAGATTGAACTTTGGGAAGAAAAATGATATGTTTTGAAGGTTTGAATTAAAGATAATTGGTGGTTTTATGAAAGTAGCGTGAAGTTGGCGTGTCTCGCTTGAGCTTCACCGATTTAGGGTGATTGGATGTAAATTGATCTAGTAAAAAACTAATTAAAATTTAAATTTCACTCAGTTTTAATTTAACTTTATTATCTTCAATTTTAATTATATAATTGTATAATATTAATCAATCATCTTTACACATCGCATTAACTTTATTTCATTATTTATCAACTTATATAATTTTAACTAATTATTATTCATATCATCTTTCTCTTACTTTTACAACAAATTAATTTTAGTGATTTTATTTTAAATATTATTTTAATATAAATTTAAACTCCTACTAATAATTAATCATACTAACTTTTTTAAAATTAACTATAATTAACAAAAAAATCAATAAAAAATCAATCAATTCTATTTCCAATTGCACCCTCATCTTATTAATTTGGAGGGACTAATAAGTTATGGAGATTTTATCAAAGCCAAGTATGATGAACAGTATACTTGTTCAAATAAATAACTTACTGGCTGTTAAAGCTCTTTTAAATACTCATTTGAATTTCATGGTTTTCAATTGAGGAAAATTACAAAATGCGATACTTGTCAATTTAAGTTTAAAAGTAGTGTTGCATTTAAATTTTTTAATTATTGATGGTTTCTAAACAATAATGCCTTCCTAGGAGGCCAGTTCTATAAAAAATCGAAAGACCGATGTTGGTATAAGAAACAAGTGTATTTTGGTAATACAAATTTATTAAATTGGCAATACAAATTTATTAAATTGGCATGCATTTATGTAATAAAATCTCTAAAGCAAGAACCTAGAACGCATTAAATTTATGTTCTTTTTATTTTTTAACTTCGGCCGCCATATTTTTATATTTAATAACTTATTCAATTTAAGAACTAAAATAATTATTTTCAGTTATTATTATTATTTTTTTACATATTTTTATACGAATCACTTCAACCTTATATTCATTTATTTATAAAGTTCTAGTCATATATCTCTAACAATTTAACATTTTAATAGTAATTGATAAATTAATTTATATACTCATAATTTATACATATATAATTTTATATTAAACACAAATATGATATCCTACTTGTATCTTTAAAGGGTGTACTCGTTACAAGTTTCTAAATAATTTTTAAGATAATATCTATAATAATATAAAAAAGTTTGACATTTAACTAAAAAAGTAATTAATTTCTCGCCTAAATAATTCAATTTTACTTTTTTGAGTAAATAATTTGAAAATGTCCGCCATTTTTTGAAATTCAAAATAAAAAAAGTCGATTTACTGTCAAACATTGCGGCTAACGTGATTTTCATTCAATTTGCCAAATATTGGGTCAACATTGCGGATTCTCATGCCAAATATTAACCCAACCTTAATGGGTCCGATATTTTGATCAAATTTAGCTTACAATACACACGGAAAGTAAATAAATAATGAATATAGATTCTGTACATAATTTGGACAAGTACAATAAAAAAATCTTTAAAGATCTTCGAAATTTCCTTTGTCATCCTGCAACCAAATCTACAATTATCATAATGAAATAATCTGAATAAATTAAATGGTTGAGTTGTCTTAAATAAAAATCGGATGATTTAGTTGATTTATTTGTGCATACCTACAACTTTGCAATATACAAAATAATTAAATCGCTTCATTTATTTGTGCATACATATCACTTTCCTAATAAATTGTTGTTTTCTAAACAAAAACATAAAAAACACGTGTGGATTGAAAATTAAACATATATAACAAATTAATTTGGCAATCAACAATATTCACTAATAGTTACATTTGCATACAACAAATTATTTTAAAATTACCAAAATCGGCATAGATGTACTAAAAAAAATTGTTGAAAAAGTAACGCAATATTGAGATATCTAATTTCCAAATATTGGGGCTTCTTTCCCTTTCCAACTAGTACAGAGCCCGTGCGATGCACGGAGTGCACAATTTTAAGGTTATTTATCCAGACTTATAATTATATACATGGATAAAGAAAAATGTACGGGATATATATAGTACGTGACCCGTGCGAAGCACGGGATATATTTATTTAGAGAATATTATATTAGAAGATACAATATTCAATAAAAATTTATAATAAGCAAGAAAATTGTACAATGTTCAATAAAAGTTTTATAATATTCAAGTGGAGTCTTAAAGTCTTTTATACATTAAGACTACTGACAAAATAATATTTTAATCAATGAGTTTCCTTTCCTTGTAGCCAAATTGTGAATGTGATTTGAGGAGTACAACAAATCGATATATAACTGACTTGCTTTTTTCATTGTAGTTTTTTTCTTTTTTTTTTTTTATAATGAATTTAAAGATATTCTAAAATATAGAAATAATTAAATTTTTATTACAATGAGGAATTTTACTAAATATATACTCTCAATCTATGGTGTTAATCAACGTTTAAGTCTAAAATATTAGGAATTTTTACCTCTTTTAATCAACGTTTAAGTCTAAAAAACAATAGAGTTATTATAAGTTTTTTTCTACATCTTTTAAAACATTGAATATGAGCATGTTAGGGCTAACTTGTAAAATAATTAATATATTATCTCACTAAAATATTTATACTAATAAAAATTTAATTTTAACAGATAAATTAATTTATCCCTTGATATAAGAGAAAGTAACAGTTTTACTTATTGTTGTTCACCATATAATATTTAAATATTATTTTACTATATAACAAAAAAGCAATATTGTTAAATAGTGTAGTAGAATTGTTATAAAATTATATGATTTTTTTTTTTTTACAATATGGATTTAATATTTTTTTATGATTTGATAATATAAACAAATCTATACTTTACTTTGACAAATAATACAAATAAATACTTTAGTAAGTATTTAACGTATATACTAAATAAACATATATTTGGTATAATCAAATAAGTCAAAGTGTACATTTTTATTTGGTATTTGATTTTTTTATTATTATAATCTTTTCATTATACTTACCTTTTTAAAATAAAATAAATAAATAAATCAATTAAATAAATAAAATATTATAATGCC
>BKCP01004483.1:618579-638411 GCA_008636005.1 Striga asiatica | reverse complement strand
TATATATATATACATATATATATATATATACATAACTCTATATATGGTTGCAAATAATGAACAAATTTTGTTGTTATAACTAAAATCATGTGTCAAAATAATAAGATGGTACTAAGAGATAAACATGTAAAAAATTCCATATGTTCTCTAAAAAAAAGATATACATAACTCTGTATATGGTTGCAAATTAGGAACAAATTTTGTTGTTATAAATAAAAGCATGTGCCATAAAAACCTTTAACATTATTTGTCTTCTTCAAAGTTGTGTCGAAGAAACCAAAACAAAACTCAACAGCAAAGAGCAAGATTTTTCCAAAACTCCCTACTGCAAAACATTCAGAAATTAGGATCGTAGCACACGAGGATTGAGAACTTTAAGATCTTACTGCAACAACATTCAGATGACAGAAGAAGATTTGTACAGCCGATAAGCAAAGCATACTGATTTCCGCTCCGTATTTTGCTTTTATATACTGAAGAAGGCAACATTCACGTAACTGAAGCCATAACAAGATCAATTAGCAAACTTTGATTCACGGACGTAAGTAAAGTATAATGATTTCCTCGCCGTATTTTGCTTTTATATCCTATTCTGCATTAATTTTATGAAGTTTACTTTACAATATGCAGACTATGTGACTCACCTAATAATCGTTTCTAAATCCTTATTGTCTAGCATTTGCACGATTGAGTAGGCACACGATAAACAAGTATGAGGACAAATAATGGCGAAGAGCGTGCAAACCCAGACAAATGCAAGGTTATGATAATAAGAGATCAAGAAAAGAAAACGCAACCCCAGGTACTAACAAATTCATACAAAGTCAGACATGTTAGTATTAAACAATGATACTCTGAAATTGAATTATTACGTTTTGTTCTTAAGTTAATTTTAGTTATATACTACTGCAAAAATTTATTAATTGAAATCCCATTGTGTAGTTGTATAATGTGCAACAAAATATAATATACAATTCTTGAGAATATTTATATTCTACTATTGACAGACACATATAGGAATATATAATTTATACATACACAAATACTACTACTTAATCAATATACTGGCCTAACAATATAAGTATATCGTATGATATCTGATATATATTACATACTAGAATTTTTTCACTTTAGGCTCACATGGTCAAACGATTCCATTACCTTTAGCGAAATTGTAGATGCATGTGCCGCTTATAAGGACTGCTGCCTTAATTGTAGATATTGTCCAAACATAAATATTACAAAACACACTGAATAAAAACACAACCAAATTTTAGTACATATTGTCCAAATTGAGTACAACACATTAAAAAGGTTTCAATGCCAAAAAACATTCACTGCAATTAACATCCATTGTTTTTTAAGGTTTCAGTGAATAAAAACATCTTGCAAAAAGGTTTCCATGCTAAAAACTAGCAAGTCTGCCACCCACTTGATCAAGCCTGAGGAAGTTCAACTTCATGATATGTTGATGATTTAGAAACATCTATTTCATCCTACAAAAATAAAAATAGACAAGTCATTATACTAACACAAAAACAGATATAAAAAAGGTAAAAATTCTATTTGAAAATCAATTTAAGAATGTTTATTACACTTCCACGAGGCCTGGTTTTCAACCCATAATGATTCCGGATCCAGTCATTACCACAAAGTAGTACTTCCACAGTCTCTACCGTCAAAGTAGCTCGTCGATCATCAATTACTCGACCACCAGCACTAAAGGTAGACTCGGAGGCCACTGGTACTGAAAGAATATAACATGCCATTTTTGATAATATTGGAAATCTTAGACGCTCCCCCTTCCACCATGCTAAAACATCAAGATTAGCAGACGCAAATGTATCTACCTTCTTCTAGGTACAAATCCAAATATGATTTTTCTGGGGGGCTCTATCAATTTCACTCACAAGTAATATAAACTTTTCCCTACCAGTGAGAACATTAACTCCAGGTTTCTTACCTCCGTGAACTTGAACAGAAGAAGAGCCAATCTAATCTTTTTTCCGCTTTACGTGCTTCTTTGTTGGTTCTTCGGCACAAGATAACATATGAGCATCAACATATTCATTGTAAAGCTCATAAAGAAGCTCATTAATTTCAGAGACTTTTTCCACAACGTTTACTTCACCATAAATTATCGGAAAAGCATGATTAATAAGTACCATTTTATACCTCGGATCTAGAATAGCACCAAATAACAACAACACATTACACTCTCCCCAATATTTATCGAATTTCAATGCTATATCCGAGGCCATAGCTCTGATGTGCTCAGATTCATCTAAAGCCTTTTCTTTTAACAGCTCCTTAACCCTATAAAGCTGCACAAGAAATAGATTAGAGGTTGGATAGTCGGATCCTGAAATCATGTTAGTGATTTCATAAAAGCTACCAAGAAATTTGCACACTTCTTCCACTTCGGCCCACTCGTATACATCTGGAACATGACTATACCCAACATCAATATCCTTATACCTCGGAAAAATATTCTTAAACTCTAAAGCCGAGGCCAACATGAGATATGTTCTATTCCATCTAGTTGGGCAATCCAAAATCAACTTTCTAGAAGGACACTGCAATTGTTTTGCAATTTTGGCAAATTGAATGAGGCGAGACTCTGAATTATTAAAGTACTTAATCCCATCTCTAACAACATCAACCACATTTCCAATGTTCTTCAAACCATCTTTTACTAACAGATTAAGTATATGAGCACAACACCTCACATGAAATATTTTTCCACGAATACTTAATTTCTTTCTTAAAGCAAAATCCTCTTTAAGTCTCTTGATACACAAATCATTATAGGAAGCATTGTCGACGGTGATGCTACAAATTTTATTCTGAATCTCCCAATCAATGAAACACTTACTTTATGCATCAGCTATAATGATTCCTGTATGTGGAGGAGGTACATTACAAAAGTTCAAAACACGTTTTTGCAACACCAAATCAGAATCAACAAAATGCCCTGTCACAACCATGTATTGAATTTTCTGACCAGATTTCCACAAATCGGTGGTTATAGAAACCCGACTAGCACCCTTTAAGAGAAGTTTCAGCTTTCTTTTTTCTATCTGATAAATTATATAACAATCTTCTTTTACCTGCTGTTTGTTCCATTTTTGTTGCGTTTTTCCTTATCATTTTTTCATTTCTTTTTCCCCCGTTTGAGTCTTTTCGTTAGTTTTTATTCCTTTTTATAGTTTATTGCGTGTCTTGTTTTATGTTGGTTATCCTTGTGTTTCTCGGTCGTTTTTCCAGTTTTTCTCGTCTTTGGTGCGCAGGATGGAAAGTTCGGGAGAATTTATTTTTCATGATATTTGGACCGGGTGGATACAATTGCATAGAACTATTCGCTGGCAACACACAGGAAAAAACGAAATTAAATTCCGAGTCCAGACGAACCCGAACGGGCCTGAGAAATTAAGTCGAGCATGCTGCCCGGACTGCCGCGCCAGGCCCTCGCGCCGTGACACCCTTCACGGGCCTTCAGACGGTGCCTCTCCCAGTGCCGCGCCGCGGAGCGCTTGCGCAGTGCCAGTGTCCTATCCTCGCGCCGCGATGCACCTCGCGCCCAGCGCCACGGGCGAGCAGAAAAGACACCACGTCATTCAAGCACTCCACGCCGCGCTATGCCTTCGCGCCGCGACGCCTGCATCCATCGCGCCGCGTCAGATCACCACGCCGCGACACCGTGCCCAGGACAACACAGCTCCACGCCGCGGCACACTCTAACGCCGCGGAAGCCTGCCCTTCCATGCCGCAGGCCAACTCGTGACGACTTCCACGCCTGGACAGAGGCTTCACGTTGCACGCTCTCCGCGCCGCTACCAGGTCCCGCGCCGCGGCCAGCACTTCCCTCGCGCCGCGACAGACCCCCGCACCACGGCAGCCACTCCTCTCGCGTCGTGCCATGTTTTCTCACTCCGTGATGCCCTGCCATGTATAAATACGGATCGGGCTTGACAGAGAAAAGGGGATCTCTCATTCTGACGCATTCCAGAACACAGAAAAACCCTACTCTCGCACTTTTCTCTCGTTTTTCATCGTTCTCTTTATATTTTTCATCGTTGAACACGGATTTGCACTCGGATTTTGCTACTACTTTTGGATTAATCTTGTTTATCAGATTCAACTCTCAATTTCGGTTTAACGTAAGATTTTCTATTCTTCTAATCCATGAATATGTTTGTCTTGATTTGTGAGATTGCTTGTGTTGAGTCAATCATGAGTAGCTAAATTCATATGCTAGGGAACAGGGGATTAATGTTTTGAATTCGTTTGTGATTGTTGGGATTTATTGATCGTTCTATTTGTACGAGTTATGCTTCAAAAGGATTTTTCAAATATTGGGCCTGAGTATTGAGAATTATTGAAGAGTGACACTTCAATTTCCAATCTACGATTGAATTCGATGTATTCTCGCATGATAATGGTTATTCTTATTGATTAGTTAGTTGACAACCCTCTAGTCTAATCTAATCGACTCTTAGAACCGAAAAGGGAGGAGTCGGTCGAAATAGGCTCGAGTAAACTAGGCTTGTTCGTAACTGTATTGCCTAGGAGTTAAATGACTTGTTAATTTTGCCGTTCAAGTTTGTTCTCTTGTTACGAAGAGTTATTGAGGATGAGTACTTGAACGAGCAAATTATTCAAATCACTTAACCGAACGATCACTTGCCCAATAGTCACAATTCGAACCAAAACGGATATCCCCGACTCCCTAGGTTCTTAAATCCTACTTGTTCTTCGTTGTTGCGTGCTATTTTATTTGCTTCATTTGCAGTTTTTTTTTTTTTCGTAGTTAATAATCAAACCAAATCATCAGAATTAGAATGTTTAGGAATTTCATTTTCTTTTGCGTGCTTGAATAAACGTGCATAATATTCCGGGTGACCTTTCTCGTGAGACACGACCCGGTGTTCGAATCTCTTGATTCTACTCCGAAAAAATATTTACAACACCTGCTGACGGGTAATCTTTTTATAAAATGGAGTTGCAGCTTTCATGAACTTGTTGAAAACATAATGATCCATCATAGAAAATGGATACTCATGCACTAATACCATATGAGATGCAAGTTCTCGCACCTTTGCATGATTGTATGAGAAATTGGTAATAGAAGTGATACCGTCAGTTTGACCTTCTGAAAACGACAAAACCTGTTGCGTAATCTTGTTTTGAAATTCGGAGTTCAATTGCCTTTGTAGACATGATGCTAGATGACGCTGGTACTGAGATGTAGTTCCAGTTTCACCCTTTGCAAACAATGACTTACAGTGGTTGCAGTTCACCCTTTTTGTTCCATTCTCCAGCGTTACGACTTCCATATTATCCCACACCGTTGATGTCTTTCCTCGTTTTTTTTTTCTCAAACGGTTTATCTCCACCTTCCCCTTCCGGGTAAGTCTGCTCTTTGTCTTCATCTATAACTGCAAGCTCTTCATCACTCATCACATCTAGATTTTCTTCCATATCAACTTCATTCATTTGCTCCATACCTGCTGAACCTTGATTTGAACTGAAAAGGGGGCTAGACATACCTATTGAATGTTGATATGGTAAAACATGAATACAATTATAAATCAAGAACTTTGATTTCAATGACTCATACCACATTACAAAATAAATATCAATATTCAACCACATTCTATAAAGGATAGAAATTAGAAATAAACATGAAATTAAACAAGTGCTTGTGACTGTGAGGAATTTGAAGTTTGACAACAACTCAAAATCTCAAATTTTCATTCAAATTCACTAATTACTTAACCTGATTTTTTTACTAATTGCTCTAAGAAAAGAACAAAAACAATTGAAGGTGAGACCTAAAAAAATTATACAGAATCCTTGAGCAGCCAATACCTAACGAAAGGACAAAAACAAATTTTGTGCTAATTTCTCTAAAAAAATATTATAGACCTTGAGGAGCTAAAGTTTGAAACTTTATACAGAATCCTCCAAAAAAATTTAAACCCGACAAAGTTTTAAAGTATTTAATATTTAGATACAATGAAACCTCAAAGCTATTAAGAGATCTTAGAAATTATTTGAAGCTTAACGAAAAAAAACCCAATATCATACACTTAAGAAATTATTTTATATTTGTTTTAATTTTTTATTTTTTGTATCAATGAATTATTTAATTGGTCCACTTATACAAATAACTTCTTATCAAATTGAAGCATTGGAGATACTAGTTTCATTGAATTTTTTTGTCTTTTAACATCATTTCAATGTTGATTAACATTACAATCACTAATTAACATGTGTTAAAAATAATGGTCTTTCACACTTATAATATTGGAGATGCTCTTAGGGTATATTCTGTGTACACAATACTAAAATAGAGTAAAGTGATTGAAATTTGAAAACAGAATAAGATTCAGTTTAAGGTTTAGGTTCATTTGGGAGTGTAGAAAGATCATGTTTTTCCATCTCAAAGAATTGCATCAGTGTAGAAAGATCAGGTTTTTCCATCTCAAAGAATTGCATCATCCAACATCTTTCCACGTGGCAGCAAAAAATCTACTACTCAGATAGAAGTATGAGCCGCCCATTATTGGGGTGACTTGGCCAATTACTGATCACTCGCTTCTTGCTACAGTTACTTTTATACCCTCTCTTTTATCAATCATCTGGTGCAAGAATCACCAGTGTTTTACAAAGAACATGCAGCTCTCTCCCCTGTTCTCTTCTACCTTTTCTTCTTGAGCGATAAGATATCCTCTTTCATTGTTAATAAGACCTCAACTGAAAATATCTCTTCAGACAAACTTAACAATCGAAACTTCAATTCCTACATTCGTTGTCCTAACAGAGATATCACTAAAAGAGATATCCATGAGGAAAAATAACATTCCCATGGAGAACACCCCTGCTTACAGTTTTACCTGTTAAAAAAAAATATATATATATATAAACAAGAAAAAAGAGATTAATATGTTTTCTTCTTCTTCTTCTTCTTCTTCTTACTCATGCTCCAAGTTCACTCTTTTTTCTCCTTCTCAGCACCCCAATTCCTCTAAATTCCATCTGTTTACACCCCTGAAAACACCTCATTCAACCACCTCAAACAACCATACTCTAATTCCTGTACATTCCCATGATTCATCATCATCATCTCCAGTTCTTCAAGAAAAGCATCAAAATTCTTCATCACAGGCCAACAGCAGCGAAATCGACAGCCGCGAATGTCTCGATGAAGAGATCGCAAACGCCAAGAAGTCCTTAGAGGAGTTGCTCGTCGTTCGTTGGCCGGTAATGAAGTTCGGAGAAGAAAATGCACTCGACGAAAATGAAGTGTCTGATAAGGTGAAAGGTATTATGCCTTCTTCGTGTTTAGATGAACGGCTGTCGAGACTCGCGAAGAAGGTGCCGATTTTCGAGCCTAAGGTAGTCGAGTCGGGTTCTGGTGTGAAGCCCCTTTCTGTGAATTTGGATTTGGCTCTGTTTAAAGCAAAGATTTTGGTGAGGAATTATCGGTATGAAGAGGCAGAGGAGATACTGAGGAAGGTATACATTATTCTGTGTGTTCCTTTTTTTTTTTGAGGGGGGGAGGAATATTTTAAGACGATTCATGAATTTTTTTGTTAGTTTAATTGCATCTGTATTTTGAGATGTTTGGATAGTCATTATGATAGCGATAGCGTTTTTAAATAAATATGATCGTCTTCGTATTTAGTGTATAAATATGATCGTCTTCGTATTTAGTGTGTTTTGTTTTCGTTAGTAGTCTTTTACTTGTTGGGCTTTTATTATTAGTATTAGTTTTGGACATTTTCTTTTTAAGGAATTTACATTCCTTACTTCAAGCTATGATTTTTATTACAATTATATATTCCTTATATTTTTATTTATAAAATTACCTAAACAAGTTAAAAATATTTCAATTATACCTGACATATTAGATGTAACTGTTATTACCTTTTTTGTGCCTTATTAAATGCTAATGAAATCTTTAGTTGAAATTAAATATGGACTTTATCTCTCTCCCTCCTCTTCTCTCTTCGTCTTCTCTCTCCCTTTCCCTCCCCTCTCTCTTCTTCTTTTTCTTCTTCTCCTACAATTTTACGTTTATATTTTCTCTTTCCCTACATGTAGAATTTTTCTCTCTTTTTTTTTTCCTTTTGAAGAATCGTCAGTTTTTCAATTCATCTGAAACTCCCAACTAAGAAGATGGGTACTGTGATTAATTTAATTTTCTTTCTCTTTCCTTTCTTTATGTGTGTTGGAGCTCGAGTTCAAATATGGGTTATTTTACCTTAAACAAAAACTAAATTTCCCACTAATTGGTATTTGATCACTGGTTCGAGTCATTAGTCGTGGAATATTAATGACCAGTTAAATAGTTTTAACAATCTTTTCTAATATTCTGGTTTTACATTTGAGTTTTGGCAGGAGAGGGTGGTGTATGCAGTTGTATTTTCTCACATAAGCAGAAGGGATTTAGTGAACATGGCAAAGAATAGGCACTCGAATAGTGAACATGGCAAAGAAGAGGCACTCGAACCAGGGGATTATCAGGCCGGTCGAAATCCAGCGGGGTGGAGTACGATAACTCGAGCGACATTTGAAGAGTTTCGATCGGATTATTTCAATGTTTATTTTATGTTTATGTATATATTGTGTATATATGGAGTATATGTTCTGTATAATATAAGATTTATTGTCGAACACTTGATGTACTTGATTCGTTGATAGCCAGTTTTCATTTTGTATATGTTGCGGGTATATGTTGTGTATATATGGAGTATATGTTCTGTATATTTAAAAAAAAAATTTATATAGGGAACATAAGTAATCTGTTATAATATGTTTATAAACTACATGTATACTTTTATTTATACTAACATATACTGAATATATACTAACAAAAATGCAATATATACCACCTGAGTATATGTTAAATATATTAGAAGATTTTTTTTGTAAGTTATTCGGTATATGATGTGTGTATAGGGAATATATGTTCAAGAAGATTTTTTGATATATGGAATATAAATAACCTGTTATAATATAAACATAATATTATTTTCCTGTGCATCGCACGGGCCACACACTAGTATGTTTATAAACTATATATATACTTTTATGTATAAAAGTAAAAAAAAAATACATAATTTTTTGATGGAAAACATGTTTTTCATTTCAATATATATTGAATATATACTAGTATAAACGCAACATATACCCATTAGACAGTTGTGTGAATTACAATATATGTTTTTTATCTCTTTCTCTACTAAAAATATAAAAAGTGCGCGAATTAAAGAATTAAATGAGTTATTATAAGCATATTTTCATTTCTCTCACTTAATCAATCCCATAAAAAGATGGATGGAGGTTTTTTTATTTTTTTCCTGGTAACCATGCGCAAATCACGCCACTCACATATGGGATGGAGAAAGTTACAATTGGTAACTGATATTTAGGCAGTTAATTAAAGTTTATTTATTAGGTTAATTCTTCTTGATGAACTCAAAAAACGCGTTCGGGTTGGATTTCTTCTCGGCCCTAAACTGCAGACGCTCCATATTCTCTGGAACAGTTGTTTCTTCTCGGATGTCTCAGGTAGTGGGGCTGAGGAACGCGTCAAAATTATCATTCGGGTTGGATTTGCCCAGCTGAGTGATAAGATTTCCTACCTGAAAAAGTACAGAAACAACAAGCGCAAGGAGAATGAAGGTAAAGGAAGAACCTTTACGAGCCAGCATGAGCAGGAAGCCTACGATCTGTCGGAGAAAATGTGCGGGGCTGAGAAAGAAAACATGGTTGAAAAAGCCAATGGCAGTGGGGCTGAGGAAGAAAACGGGGTCGGAAAAGCCAATGGAAGTGGGGCTGAGAAAGAAAACGGGGTCGAAAAAGCCAATAGAAGTGGGGTGGACACCAATAATATTAAGGATTCAGTGGCTAGTGAGAGGAGGATTGTGCGGATGAGGGAAAGGTTGTTGAGTGATTTAGGCAATGTTCCAGCTGTCGGGGACCTCATGCTCAAGGAGGGGGAAATGGGGGTTAAGGAGGACGAAGAAGCATTGAAGAAGCTGGAGAGTGAAGAGACGGAGATGTATGTGAGGCATTTTGAGGTGAAGACTCACCAGGCAAAGCTTCTTCTGCAGATGATGAAGTCCTGGGGCCATTGATGGTGTGCACGCAGGTTGCTGCCTTCTGATTTTATCAATATCTGTAGTTTATTTGGCTTATTATGTGATGGATCCAGTGGATATTTTGGGTTGTGTTTATGATTTGCTAGTTTCCAGGCTTTTGTTACTATGTGTAGGAATTCTGGTATATTTTGTGATGGTCTGTCCAATTGGGTAGTGTCTTAACATTAACTCTGTTTATCCTTTTTAGTTTGTTTTTGAATGTCCTTTGTATATGAAGGCTCCTTGATATCTACCTACATTTTTAGTATGTTTACCAATTTCCTATGCAGGTATGGCTGGCTTTGAAAGTATATTATAATGTAGGAAATCAGTTTATTATTGCTAACTGGGCCAGAAATTTCCGATGTTTGCTTCGACTCGTCGTGTACCTTTGCATTCAATGTATATGGCTTATATATTCACTTTGCTGTAGATGTTTTGGGCGAATCTTGTGTGTAAAGTTTGTTTTTATGTTTTGCTGTACTAGGACATGGTGCTGATTGTTTGCTATGTCGGTCTCTCATTTTAAAACTCTTTTGTATGTATACGATTCCTTGTGAAAAAACTATGGAGTACCATTTGCAAGGTAGTAAAAATCAGCCGAAGCGAATTTGTAGAGTACCTGTGAGGGAAATTGTTTGGGCAAAAAACGAGAGGCTATTTTGAGTGACTTCACACTCCAGGCTATTTAGCTGGACTCAGGGATTGGAGGAGGGTGCTTCACACTCCGGGCTTACTCATGGGTGGGTGGAGTGATCAGAGCTGGGGGCACTGGGTGGGAAACGAGGTTTTTTAAGCTTTTTAGGATATATTTCTAATCCCGGTGTTTACCTGCCATTGTCAAGGCATGAAGTTGTTTTTGAGGTATTTGCTGGGTTCTATAAACTATGGTTTGAATTTTTCGAAGCAAGAGAAAGGTGTCAAAATTGGTTGGCTATGTGGGTTCCAACAATGCTAATGATAGAGATAATAATAATTAAAAAAAAATCTATGAATTCTTATGTGTTTACTTTGTGTGGCGCTTGTAAGTTGGAAATTTCAGTTACAACTTACAACACATAGTTGCACTTTCGACCACTGACTTTGTGATATAGCCGACCTCGTGTCTGTTGCATATTTGCGGTAATGTTGTATTTGAGTTCAAGTACAGTAATTAAGATATGAAAAATGATGAAATCATATGAAAAAAAAAAATCACTGTAAATGAAAAGTAACTAATCTAAATTAACATTCCAAGTAGAATATCGAATTACTTTCGCATGAACTACTTTCCCAGAAGATTTCAGTGGAACTTTTCCTGAGGTAGGCTTCACATGTCCTTTATTTTTCTCATCTTCCTTACTCATTGAGGATCCATCTTCCGTCTTATTATTAGGAGTCTGGTCCAGTGATCTTACCTCTGAATCTGTTGCAGTCCCTTCATTCTTGGATGCACCCTCTCCAGGCAATTCTTTCTCCTTCACAGTTTTCTCGACAGATTTCTTCTTTTTGCCACCCCACCGCTGCTTTTTTGATTTCGAACGCCTTCCTCCAGCACGTGCCTTCATATAAACAATATCAACAGATACTATCACTTCTTCAACCAAGTCCTCCTTCCCTTTGGCCGGACTATCTTTTTCAGATCGGCTCTCACCAGAAAGGCTTACACTATGGACTGGAGATGCAACATTCTCATTTTCAGATGCATGTGATGGTGAAAGCTGATTGGTAGCATCTTCAACTTCATTCAGAGATTTGGCAGCTTCAACAAGTTCGGCATCAGTAGCATTAGCTTCCAGCTTCTCTAAATTTTGAGCACTGCAGTCATCAGACTCTGTTTTGGACACCGATTTGGCATCAATCTGATGGTCAGAATTAGCCTCCTTTGAAATATTGGAATCTGCCATAGTATCTTCGGTACAAGTCTCATTGAGAACAATACTAACTACTGACTTAGACGATTCAATCAAAGTGAGATCTTTCTCTTGAGAATCGATCCCTTCCCCACCTTCCCTAACCACCTGCTTAGACACCATAAGATGCAGCACATCACTTTAAAGGGCAAGGGTAGAAAAACTTTACTCATTTATATGAAAAATGAACGCTGGAGTAACTGGCAAAGATTCATCCGATAAAAAAAAACATGACAAAAATGTTTAAAGATAACTGCACAGGCATAACTAGTGCGTCCAGCATCATTTATGCATCTTAGGCACAAGATATGAAAATTAATTATGGGTAAATCCGAAAATGAAGTCAACTGATCTAGAAAACTAATTATCGTATTGAACACAATCCTTTCTGTCCTATAGATGCTCATGCACGGGGAAGGAAAAAAAAATGGGAAAGGGAAAGGAAATCATATAATTTATGGTTGAGTTAGACAATGTGACCGGTTTTCTCATCAAACTAAATGATACCACAAGAGGCTATACATGCACTATTCATGAGGAAAATTATCCGAGTTTTTTCTGAGAGAATAGCAGTTATAGTATAACATACCACAATTACATTGCATAACAAAGAAACATGGACAATCCCAACAAGCTGACAGATGATATACGAACATATACCTGTGGATCATTTGTGACGCTCTCGTTATTATTTCCAGTTGTATCAGTATCCTCTCGGCACAAGGAAGCTACAACCTCACCATAATCCTCCGCAGGAGAACCTAAAGACTTTACTGCTTGTGCTAAATAAGGTCTAAGTCTTTCAGATGAATTTTCAATAACTCTCGCGGCCAGTCTCTTTGCAATTGGCAGAACATTCTGCATGGGTTCTTTGTCAGCAACAAGTAGAACACAGAAGAGGAGAAAAAGAAAAAAAAAGCAAATTCTTTAGAAGGCCCAATAAATCAACCTCATTGTTCTTTTTCAAGGTAGCCAAAATTGGATTGAGTAGATCTGGGGAGATGTCTTCACTTTCTTCCAAAACAAGAGTCATTATTGACTCCATGGATGCAAAGATGAGTTGTGGATGATAATCTCTGAAAATAAGGATATAGACAAAGTTTACTACTCATGATGGATTAATTCTTAGTCACATGCACGATCAGAAACTAGACACACCAACATGATAAGTTGCTTATTCATTCATATTAATTAGAAACATGACATAGAAGTTTCCTACATTAATTCTAAGACTTCATTTAACTGCTATGAAATGATATCAGATTTCAAATGGATAAAGATGAATGCAAATGGATCAATGAGTAACAAAAGGATAATGTCTGCGTTTATTCCAAACTCACGATAAAACTATTAACATGCAACACTTTAAAGTAGCAATTATAACTCAAAGAACCCATGATGTCTCTACGTGTGGTCTGATTAAAGAGGACTGAAGGTTCGACCACAAAAATGGGAGTTAAGATGATGCAGAAAGAATGGACTTGAAAACTGAAATGACATATCCATTTTAAACCAGAAAGAACAAGAGATTAATATGATTCAACAGAACAATAGATAACAATTTAAATTACAATGTTTGTGGAGACCAGAAATAAACTATAAAGAAGGTATCCAACTGGCAATTTGAACTCTTACCTAATCGCTTTGAGGAAGTGTTGGAACATCTCATTGATCATCTGATCACATTCTAAATCCAGCATGATCAAACAAGACCTGACTTTGGCTACAGTTTCAAGTATAGAGGCCCTTTTTCTATATGATCTGCTGGATGTTTCGGACAAATTCTCAAATGGTGACACAATCAATTGAAAGACATCCTGAAACCATATAAAATGTCAAAAACTTAAAAATTGGTGGGATGAGACACACACACAGACACAGGGGGAGAGAGGGAGAGAGAGAGAGAGAGATCGCCTTCATTTTATCATCATCATACGGAGCCTCGGGTGCAGTAATTCTGGTTATCTCACAGATGCAAGAAGCTACACCTACTTTAACATCTTCATCAGAATGCTTCACAAGCTCTTCCATGATCAGTGCCTTCGTTAGTGGAGAAAGAGCAGTTTGCATGGATTGGGCAGGTGACTGCTCCACTTTCGAAAGAAGCTCCTCAATTTGCTTTAAGAAAATAGCAAAGAACAAAGGTTTATTAAAGTAAATATCAATATTAGTTTAGATCACAAAAGAAGTATCTTATACACGAAACTTTTTTTCGTGAATTAAATGGCAACATATGCATGTATTCATATATGTTTCATGCTCAAGCCACTGAACATTTACATTATTGGGTGGTGAACAAGTATTCTAAAACTTAAGAAAGTAGGTGGCAAAATAACTTTCTTGTTCGTAAAAAGTCCAGAACCGTGTTATGTAGGGCTATTCTTGTCCCAGATTCAATGAACGATAAACTTCGTGTTGAAAATTAAAGGAATCAAACCATTCAAATGACGTGATTCACGATTCATAAATTACAAATAATACAAGTGAAATTCCAACATATCTCTTAGAAAAAAGCAACATATCTAAATGCACAATTTGATGTTCTGGAAATACGATATTACCATATAAGCACTTAATATCGTGACATTAAATATAAATAGTATTTAACGATGCGAATCACTTAAAGGGATTCTCATGCAGAACTGCCGAAGGATTTGAAAATTGAAAATTCCACTTTGATTATCACAATTTACAGATATGGGAAAAAGACTGTGAACTAAAAGTTAACGAACACGACACATGCATTAAGATAAATAAATCTACTGGAACGAGTATCAAGTCTCACTTCCTGATTGAAATATAATTACCAAAATAAGTGGGATCCATTAGGCCATTTATTTTAAATGTAGAACAACCAGAATAGAACAATCTAGCTCAACTTAGATAACAACGCATCTTAATCCGGACCGTAAATAGATGCATGCAAATGCTCTGCATACAACAATGTGCAACTTACTCACGCATTCACGACCTGATATCAACCTAAACAAAAAAAATCTTGACAGGCAGAATCATCACTCTTTTCAACAGTTAAAAACTCAAAACAAAGAGAATGTAAAAACAATTTTTTTACTGCTCCCGCCCCAGAAACCGGAATCAACAATGTCAATGACATCAGTTAATGAATTGCTCTAAGAAGCATATCCAACAGGAAAACTGGGACTTTAAGATGACGAACAGAGTCACAATTCAAGATCTTCATAAATAAATAAAAATCAAATCTTTAATCTCATTATTTATTTATTTAAGGCTGACAGGGGGGCTTACGTCGAGAAGGGACAAGAGCTCAAAGACTGAGGAGGGAGGCTGAAGAAGGCTGTTCCCGGCGGCGGTAAGCCGCTCTTCCAGCTCTTCATTCGAGAATTGCGGGGGCATCGTTCACCTTGACCCACTCTTACACCAGATCTTTTCTTCACAAAGAAAAGAAAAACAAGATCACAACTCATCACTCAAACTTCCTGGTTATCAACGAAACCCTAAATTCTATCCTGGAGAAATATTTCTTCTGAAAACCAACGATACCATGAAAATAAAGCAAGGATCCGGCCATGGCTGCGCTTAGTGGAATGCAATTTGAGAACGCTGAAAAGAAAAAGATTGGAAATTTACCGGTAATTTGCAAAGGGAGATGCGAATCCAACACAATCCACACTGGCCACGGCCAAAATAGCCCCTTGGATATTGATGATTAAAGTACGAGCAGAGTATATATATTTTTCTGCGAACACTATATTGAGTTTTTTCACTAGGCACAAGAACTTTTATTAGCACTCCAAATTTGTCGTGGCTCTACAGAAACGGCGTCCTTTGTATATATAACGTTTGAAGTTTTGAACTATTTGGTCAACATGTTTTTAGGTTCCTAGTAATTTGTGGGCCACCAGAGTTTTGTTGTTGAGAATAATGTGCATGATTTTTACCATAAAGCTAAAGGTGCACTTGGGATAATTTCAATGAAGATTAAAAAATATAAACAATATTGTTACAAATTGAAAATTAAAGTTGCAAGCAAAATCTAAAGTCTAAACTAATTGTTACTATATTCTTTGGGAATCAAATGTTTGTTTTCTGTGAATCGTTATATTTTTTTAATAAAAAATCTGTTACAAAATATTTTGTTTGTATTATTTGTAAAGTATAATGTTTTAATTTGACACTATACATATAATTTGACATTATGTTTATCTACGGACGGCATATATTAATCATCTCGGTTTACCTAATGCAGTCTTACCGTTGAAAAATTGACAGTCATCTTATAAGCTTTGCTATAAAGCCAACAATTGGCTCCATAGTGGAGTCAACCTTCTATATTATTTGTTGTATATAGAAGGTTGGCTCCACTATGAATCCAACTGTTAGCTTCATAGCATAACTGGTCATCTTAATTAAACAAAACAGTAATGAAATTAGCATGTAACTACATCATTTAAATACAGTAGGTTGCATTTTATACTTACTAATTATTTACCGTTTTAGATTACTCATTTTATTGTATATATATAGGGGCAGGTTCAAATAAAAACTAGTCCTAGTGTGAGAACCGTGAGAACCGTTTTTATGCTATTTTTAATTGTGTATGATGCTGTTTTTCATATTAGATGATGATATCATTTTTACCAATGCTAACAGAAATTGTGTTTCTTTTTTTAATAAAATCATCCTGGTTGAAAATAGCACAAAACACAATCAATCATAACACTACGCACAATTAAAAATGGCGGTTCTCTTGGTTCTCACATTAAGACTTGGTTCTCACGATATATATATACATATATATATATATATATATATATATAATGTGTATGATGCAGCAACTCATTAAATTTTATATAGGTTGTGTTTAATAAACCTAGCTGATAAGTTAACTTATAGCTTATAAGTTACCTGATAGCTGACAAGCTATAAGCTAGCTAGCTGATAATTTATAACTTATAGCTGATAAGCTCGTTGATGTATATTAAAGATTTTTGGCAAAAATAGCTGATAAGCTAGTCAAAATTTAAAATTATTTAAAATTTATAATATATAATTAGATTAATAATAACTATAAAAAAAATTAGTAGTTGTTGATTCTTGTTTTTGAGTTGATTTCCATTTTTGCATTTTCTGATTTTTATTAGTTGTTAGTTCAAACCTCATTCCTGCAATAGAGTGTTTAGGTTTTATTTTACTTTTGTGTGCAATCAACATCGAATCTAGATTTCGAACCGCTTTCCTCGAGAGATCGGCCCAAGGTCGGCACTCATCCCGTACTCGGTAAGAATATAATTTGCTACAACACTATATATGAAGTTATGAGCACAATCTATGGTAATGACGACAAACATATGGGATGAAGTCCCGATAATGATTAGGTATTGCTTTCAGACGGATGATAACACTTTACGAGCCTTAATGGATGTAGTGGATCCGCAGAGGAAAAATCTTCCAATTTGGCGGCAAATATGTTGTATTTGGTGGCGGTTTTAGACAATACTCTATGTTGTCCCTAAAGGCAGTCGAAGTGACATAATGAATGCGACGATCAATTCATTTAAGTTGTGGCTGGATTATATAATTCTCAGACTGACTCGAAATGTGAGTCTTCAAAGCCTTGGTGGGGTGATAAGTATGATAAGTTGAGGAGCTTCTTGGAGTAGATTGCAAGCATCGGCCGGTGGATCGAGCGATGGTTGTTGTACATTTCCGATGATATTATTCTTAAATCACAAGGGAATCCAATTGCTGCTATTGTTGAGACTTGAGAGTACCTATCTATGTTCAGGAGTTCAGATGAAGACCTTATTTATCTGAAGGACAGAGCGATACTTGCTCCTCAGTTCATTTCATGGAGTCCGTTAACGAATACATGATTTTATTGAACTCCTCCGAGTGAAGGACTTATTTGAGTTCAGAGACCGCTTGCAAGTCAGACGCTAGATATGACTCTTTTCATGATCTTCATACTCCTAAATTTTTAAATGGTATTTAGTGCTCGGGGCTTTCGAATTATAAATTGCACTTGAAGGTCGACACTCCAGTGATGCTGCTGAGGAAATTGGTCATTCTATAGAGTTGTGCAATGGTAGACGTTTGGTTATTACTACGCTCGATAGTCATGTCCTCGAATGCAGATTTTTAACCGGTGCCAGAGCTGGTGAGAAGGTGTTTATTCCTAGACTCACAATTATACCATCTGATTTGAGAGTATTGTTCAAGTTTTACTGCAAGCAATTTCCTCTCATGATTTCCTATGTTATGACAGTCAATAAGAGTCAAATTCGGTCTCTATCACACGCGGCTTACTACTGAAGAGCCCCGTATTCAGTAATAAACAATTGTCTCAATGTATGTGGCTCATTCCAGTGTAACGAATTGTAGGGGATTGAAGATAATTATTTGTGGTGATGGGGATTATGACAAGTAGAAACCACAAGTGTTGTATATAAAGAAGTTTTCAACTTATATTTAGAATTATTTTCTATTTTTTTTTCATTGATTAATTTTAATTTTTACTTATGTTTGTATTTTTTATTATATATTCCTCTAATATTTCGTTTTCCGTGCAAATGCACGAGTTGATAACTAGTAACGAAAATAGTTAAAGTATATTGAAAAAAATAATTATTATTAAAGTAATATATCAATTTATTATCAAGTGAGATCTGTCAAGGAATAATATTAAGCAACATATTAAATTATTTTCTTACTTTTTTATTTTATTCGAGAAGGACGCTTATATTTATTTATTTATAAATGGATTTAGCTCCTCTATTTTATCGGAAAGTTTATGTATATTTATTACTAGTACAATTTCCGTGTACTACACGGGTGTTGAATTAAGAAATATATGATAAAAATTATTGCTAAAATAAAATTTTTACTCAAAAAATTTTGATGGACTAATTGATGAAAAAAAAAAGGAATAGACAGTGCAGAAAGTGATTTGTAAATCATAATTTAGGAGAGAAATATGGGAGAAAATTATAAGTTGGTAAGATTGCTACTTGCCCAAAACGTGTACTGAGAGGAAAAAAAAATAACAAAACTAAATGTACACTTACCTAGTCCAAAAAAGTTATTTATGTCTAATACCAAGTCTAATTGCAGAGCAGAAATGAATATACAAATAACATTACGAAATATAGATTTTCGTTATGTCAGCGTTTGAAGCGTGCGAGTCTTCCATTTAGCCTCAACACGTCTTGAATCTATTAATATATAAAGAGGCAATGATATTTACTTGAAATAGTAACAAAAAATTAGCAAAAAAACATTTGATTTCTCGCCTAAAATTCAAGAGTTACTAATTATAGTAAATTTTTTTGCAAAAATTCGAAATATCCCGCCTCTATAAAATCTGTTTGAATTTTTTGAGAATTTGAAAATAAAATCGTCCTATTAATTAGGGGGATATCGGATGACATATGCTATCACTTTGACCATATTTTTCTAAGTAAATAACAATCTTAAAATTTTAGAAATAATATCAAATATTTATAGACCCTTTGTTTAAGTTTTTCGAAAATTGAAATGAAACCGTGCATCGAATAGAAACAAACCATATGACATTTGTAATCAGTTTCACCATAAATTTAAATAGATATTTTTATATAATTTTACACAATTTAAATTTTATATAATATTTTTAATAAATTAATATAGGTACATTGTATTATATATTGATTCCATGTTTTTTATTTATAAATATTATTTAATGAAAAATTTTAATTTATAAATATTAATAAATGTCTCTTACTCATGCATAACACGAGATTTGTACTAATTTATATATAAGAGGGATGAA
>BKCP01004483.1:549580-592715 GCA_008636005.1 Striga asiatica | reverse complement strand
TATATAATTTATTGCATAGTGGTGAGCACTACTTTTTCCTATTGTGCTCATCCCCACCTGAAATTCACGTTTCAGGTTAAGCAAGGCGGGCACGACGGCGTGATGGCGAGTGGATGGTCATTTATGTTATTTGCTTCCGCATTGTTTATTTGAATAAGTTAAACCCGATTTGATAAACTTGAACTGCTTGGGTTCTGAACATGTGAATTTCTTTCAGACCATGTCGTTTGAAAATGTTGGTTTTGAACTTATGTTTCGGTTCGTGTTATTGAACTATGATTGGATATTCAGGATGAATGTGTTATTTGAATATCATGTGAATTGTTGGTTTTTAGGACAATGAGGTCCATGTGAAAAACCGGGTAATGAATTCCCGTGAGGTTTCAAATATGAATTGAAATCAAGATAATACCCTAATGATATGAATTTTGAAAAATGAATTTCGAAAATGTAAACATGATTTTTGAATAAGCCATGGATTATTTCTTAAATCAAAGTGGGGCGTTACAGTTTGGTATCAGAGCCAGTCTGCGTTTCTGTAGACTGGTATGTGTGAATTATGTGAATTGTTTGCATAATATGTATATGACCACTCGCTTCCGTCGTGCCTCGCCAACTCAGGTATGAGATTCCTGATTGAGTTTAAATTGCTTAAGTTATGTGTTAAAATAAGTATCGATGAAAATACTTATGATGTGAAATGTGAAATTGGTATTCTTGCCTAAGTAGTAATGAGACTGCTTATGTGTTAATTGGGGCTTAGGAATTTATCCTCCTACTTTTAAACGTTCTGGAACTCTAGATGAATGGTGAACCCTAGTTGTATGAACTTGAACTCTAGCGATATAGAGTTAAGTTCTAACTTGAGGTTTTGTTTGTTTAGAAATCCGATATTATGTTGTCGAGCTGAGTTCTGTGTATAACAGTCCTCTCTATCTAATTTTGGTGTCTTCGGATGCGGACCATTCGCGAGCCATCTCGAAAGGAGAAGGCTTAAACGAAGGGAGCAGCTTGAACCGATGATGAAAACAGTGAATCGTGGACTCGTGAAGGCGAAGCAGTCGTGCTTTCTTTCTTAAATCCTTGTCTTCCTGTATACTCTTGCAAATGGATCGTCGGTCACGCCGCAGGAGGGATAGGGGACAGTGCACTAGATGCGGTGATCCAAATCATGTTGTGGATGAGTGTCCGTCTTCACATCCTCGCACCAACAGGTCTAGACTTCGTGATGAGTGGGGAAATTAGATTTGTTAGTGTTCATTCGAATTTGTTTGGAGAGTTCATTTGGATTTGGTTGGATTATTATAATTTGTTTGGATGATTTGATTGGAATTTGTTTGGATGATTTGTTTGGAATTGTTTGGATGGTATTTACTGTAATTTTGGTTTTCATGGTATTTTGGTTTAGATTGTGTATTTTTGATTTGTTTCGTCCAGGTTTTTCGGGTGTTACAATAGAAAAAACTTGTATTTTTTTTTTCATCCCCAGTATAAAACGTATTTTAATAATACGTTTTAAAAAAGTATTCTTATAACACGTATTCTCGGAATACGTTTTCCAAAAAGTATTATTTATAAGACGTATTCTCAGAATACGTTTTATATTTATATCCTAAATATAAAACGTATTTCTGAAATACGTTTTATAAATGTTAGAAAAATGGAACGAGTTTCCCAGATTCGGGACTCGAACCCGGGTTCGGGTGAGTCCGTTGTCTCTGGGGGCGTCTCGTTACCATTGGGCCGCACTAGGCTATCGCTGAATAACTTGCGCAACATTTATTCTTATCCTTCAACATCAAGATAATTGATAGTATAAACATATAAATTATTTTCTATATAAATTAAATTATATAGTATATATATTAAATATAAATATATATTATATAGTATATATCATATAGTAGTACTATATATATTATATAGTATATATCATATATCGGAATTAGTACAATCGAAATCGAACTAATTCAATTAAAGTCAAATTAGTACAATTGAAGTCAAATTAGTACAATTGAAGTCAAATTACTACAATTGAAGTCGAATTAGTACAATTGAAGTCAAATTAGTAAAATTGAAGTCAATTATAGTGAAATCGAAATCGAATTAGTACAATCGAAATCGAATTAGTACAATTGAACTCGAATTAGTACAATTGAAGTCAATTATAGTGAAATCGAAATCGAATTAGTACAATCGAAATCGAATTAGTACAATTGAAGTCAAATTAGTACAATTGAAGTCAATTATAGTGAAATCGAAATCGAATTAGTACAATCGAAATCGAATTAGTACAATTGAAGTCAAATTAGTACAATTGAAGTCAAATTAGTACAATTGAAGTCAAATTATAGTGAAATCGAAATCGAACTAATTCAATTAAAGTCAAATTAGTACAATTGAAGTCAAATTAGTACAATTGAAGTCAAATTAGTACAATTGAAGTCAAATTACTACAATTGAAGTCGAATTAGTACAATTGAAGTCAAATTAGTACAATTGAAGTCAAATTATAGTGAAATCGAAATCGAATTAGTACAATTGAACTCGAATTACTACAATTGAAGTCGAATTACTACAATTGAAGTCGAATTAGTACAATTGAAGTCAATTGTAGTTAAATCGAAATCGAATTAGTACAATTGAAGTCAATTATAGTGAAATCGAAATCGAATTAGTACAATCGAAATCGAATTAGTACAATTGAAGTCAAATTAGTACAATTGAAGTCAAATTAGTACAATTGAAGTCAAATTATAGTGAAATCGAAATCGAACTAATTCAATTAAAGTCAAATTAGTAAAATTGAAGTCAAATTAGTACAATTGAAGTCAAATTGGTACAATTGAAGTCAAATTACTACAATTGAAGTCGAATTAGTACAATTGAAGTCAAATTAGTACAATTGAAGTCAAATTATAGTGAAATCGAAATCGAATTAGTACAATTGAACTCGAATTACTACAATTGAAGTCGAATTAGTACAATTGAAGTCGAATTAGTACAATTGAAGTCAATTATAGTGAAATCGAAATCGAATTAGTACAATCGAAATCGAATTAGTACAATTGAAGTCAAATTAGTACAATTGAAGTCAGATTAGTACAATTGAAGTCAAATTATAGTGAAATCGAAATCGAACTAATTCAATTAAAGTCAAATTAGTACAATTGAAGTCAAATTAGTACAATTGAAGTCAAATTAGTACAATTGAAGTCAAATTACTACAATTGAAGTCGAATTAGTACAATTGAAGTCAAATTAGTACAATTGAAGTCAAATTATAGTGAAATCGAAATCGAATTAGTACAATTGAACTCGAATTACTACAATTGAAGTCGAATTAGTACAATTGAAGTCGAATTAGTACAATTGAAGTCAATTGTAGTTAAATCGAAATCGAATTAGTACAATTGAACTCGAATTATTCTAATTCGACTTCAATTGTTCTAATTCGATTTCGATTTCACTATATTTGACTTCAATTGTACTAATTCCGATATATGATATATATATATAGTATATATAGTACCACTATATGATATATACTATATAATATATATTTATATTTAATATATATACTATGTAATTTAATTTAGGTAGAATATAATTTATATGTTATACTTTATAGTTTATATGTTTATAACATCAATTATCTTGATGTTGAAGGATAAGAATAAATGTTGCGCAAATTATTCAGCGATAGCCTAGTGCGGCCCAATGGTAACGAGACGCCCCCAGAGACAACGGACTCACCCGAACCCGGGTTCGAGTCCCGAATCTGGGAAACTCGTTCCATTTTTCTAACATTTATAAAACGTATTCTCAGAATACGTTTTATATTTAGATCCTAAATATAAAACGTATTCTGAGAATACGTCTTATAAATAATGCCCAATATAAAACGTATTCTGGGAATACGGCTTTGACTGAAACATAAATACTTTCTTCTTCCTTCCTTCTTTCTTTCTTACGCGAACTGTTGAGAGAATTAGAGTACAGAGAGAGAGCGAGAACCAGAGCAAGAGCGAGTCCAAAAAAAAATTTCACCGGCAGCCATTTCATTAGACATGTAAGTTTTGTACAATTACAATTTGTTAATTTGTTCATTAGTTTTGTTTTCTCTACAATTGAATGTGTGTTTTAATTTTGGGTTGTTTGTATATATATTTGTTCATTTAGGATTGTTTGAATTATATATGTTGTTTCAATTTTGGTGGATTAAGGTTAGGGTTAGGGTGATTCAATTTGGGGCTTTTGTTAATTTGGTTTGAGCCAATTTGAAACGAGCCAATTTATAGCTGTTGGAGACTCACAGGCCTAATTGGGGAATTTCTTGCAGAAAACACAAAATTAGAAAAAGAAATACACTGTCAGTTGGAATAAATTTGAAGAAGAAATTTGTGTTGCAGGTTTGCTTTGTGATTTTTTCCTGTGGATGTTTTTTCCTGTGGATGCTTTGATTTTTTTCCTGTGGATGTTTTGTGAATAAGCTGAAGAAGAAAGCTGTTTGGTGACCTTAGAGATGCACATTTTTTCTTCATGTTACTGGATTATGTATTACCAGTAATGAACCATATAGACCAAGAGGTTGGACTGTAATAAGAACACTAAATTTAATTATCCTCAAGGGAAACTGGCAATCTAGGCTTGCAAAAATCACAATTGACAAAAAAGTATATTTACAAGAAACTGTCATATACACCAATTCTATGCCAGAAATCTAGAGACATTGATTATTGAACCTAAATGTTCAGGCTATCAAATGACTAAACTCAAGATTTAACAAAATTAAGGAGGTTTTCGAGCTTCTGGATTGTGTATCTATTTTTTTTATTGTGTATCTATTTTTTTAACAAAATCTAGAGACATTGATCATACATATATAATTTATTATGTATCTATTTTTTTTTTTTTTTTTGTAATTGTAGATAATGGCTTCATCTTCGTCGTCGTCGCAGCCTCAGCGATACAGTGTACATCCTGGTCCGAGGGATTCGAGCTTGTTATATCTTCAGTACTGCCACCGATCACGGGCGGTTTTCGAAGATAAACCGGGATATCGTAGCGACACGGTTAAAAACCGTCGCTACGACACTCAGTTATGGAAGGCTTTGCCACAACAGCATCCGTCGGTTTGGGAGGTGATCGACCGGACCGGTTTTGGGCCCTTGTTGCGAATGGGTCGAGTCCAAACCGACAACGCCGTCATTACCGGTCTAGTGGAAAGGTGGCGACCGGAGACGCACACCTTCCATTTCGATTTCGGGGAGGCCACGATCACCCTCCAGGATGTACAGGTAAGCTTGTAAACAAATCAAACTTTTTTGATTCGATTCGATATTCGAATTCGATATTCGTGATTCGAATTCGAAATATTCGAATTCGAATTCGAATACGAATAATGTTTTATATTCGAAAGTTAAACGAATCCGAATTCGAATTTGTAGATATTCGATTCGAAATTCGAATATTCGATTCGTTAACAATAACTATATAAATTTTATAAATTATATATAGTATACATTTTGTTTATAATATATATGTATATATATATATTGCTATATTTCTATTATTTTTATGACATAAAAATTAAAACATTATAAATTAACAAATTATCCTAAAAATATATGAAAAATAAAAATTATTTTTTGTAATTATAATATTTTTTAATTATATTTTTTTTGAAAACGAATTCGAATCGAATCGAATATGTTCGAATATTCTAAACGAATCGAATACGAATTAAAAAATGAGTTCGTTAACAAATCGAATACGAATTCGAATCTTCGAATATTTTAACGAATCCGAATCGAATCTCTGAGTATTCGCTTTGATTCGATTCGTTTACAACCCTATGTACAGGTGCTGTTCGGTCTGCCCGTCAATGGAACTGCTTGTTAGGGAGTGACGGAAGATAAAACACCCCAAGCATGGCGTGATAGGTGCAAGAACTTGTTAGGGTTTCAACCCTATGTCGAGGTATATTTTTTTCTATACATATATTTTTTTCTATATATATATTTTTTTTAACGTTATAAAAAATCACTCGCAGGATGCCCCCACCACCCAAGAAGAGGAAGCGGCGCTTGATTCCGCTAACTGGACCATTAAAGGCCAGTTTTTGAAGGGTTTGGAGTTAGAAAGGGAATGCTCGATACCTCTGGGAGATGGACTTCCAGACAGCCGCTACGAGCAGAGGGCGAGGGCCCTTATCCTGTGGTGCCTTGGGTCCTTCTTCTTCCCGGACCAGCGGGCGAATGGCGTGAATCTTTACTGGCTGCAGCTGCTGGAGGACATTGATGGAATAAAGGGGTACAGCTGGGGTTCAGCGCTCTTGACCGCAGTATATAGAGCGCTGTGCACCTCTTACAAGGAAGGTCAATGGTGGATCAAGAGCTGTGTACAATTGATTCAGGTAATACGTATTAATATTAGTTTCTTACAATAGGGTAAAATTATTTGATTCTTCTTTGAAAAATAATATTTTTTTATTCCAAGTTAGACTACTAATACTTAATAACAAATTCATATGTCAACATGTGTAGGTTTGGGCGTGGGAGCGTATCCCTCGTATTCGCCCAAAAATGAAGTCCAGGAAAACGCAGTTTGACATAATCAGTGGTTGCCCCTTAGGTGCAAGGTAATAACATTTATTTATATTTTATACGTAGGGTATTTCCATTATCAATATTAGTTTCTTACAAAGTTTTATTTTTTCTTTTTTTTTTATGTGATTTTGAAGGTGGGTGGGAAAAAAAGAATTGACACATGTAGGCAAAGGAACGGGTCCTATCCGGGATCAGTTGACAGGGCTGGAAGAGACGGACGTAAGATTCTTAATTCTTATTGTTTTATTTATTCTTATTTTTTGTTTTTAATTTTTATAACGTAATTCCTAATTAATTTTTTATTTATATTTTTTTTTTACAGTTTGATTGGCTGCCCTACGAACAGTATCTGGATGCTGGTATTCTCCCGAGTGAGTGTACAGAAGATAGGCAATTTTGGCTGTACCGGGGGTGGATGTTTTGTTGGAGCAGCCGTGAGCTACACTTGCCTGATAGGGTCATGCGGCAATTTGGGTGTCGTCAGTCCATCCCCCAAAATCCAATCTTTACGGGTGAGCAAGACTGGGCCAGACACCACGCCGGCCAAGGAATGACTGGGCGGGCATTCGGTGATTGGGCCCTCTTTCATTCACCGCTTACGAAGGCATGGGCCGATGAAAGAGAACTGCATCTCATCCCAATTGCCCCTGCGTATGATTTCCTGCAGCCAGAGCAGGGTTACCTCGATTGGTTTCACAGTAGGACTGTGAGACTCATCAGTAACCCTGGCAATTACGCTGTCTTCCAACAGGCCGGCGGCTATCGGCCATTTGCCGAGCGGTTAGGGTGCGAGGTAAGTGTTCATAATAATTTGTCGTTTTATTATTATTATTATTATTATTATTTTTCTTTTTTTTTTATTTATTTATGTTGTTTCATACTAATTACTTTGAATTTTATTTTCAGACTTCTGGCCTGGAGGGGGTTTATAACTCCTTATCGAGTATTCAACACTTAATGCCTACATTCCCTCCAGAGGCACAATCCGCATTCCAACAGTCTTTCAACTTTGCATACACTTCCCTGACTGTTGGAGGCCGAGGTCCTACACAAGGGGCGTCGTCAAGTCAAATTCTATCCCAGGACGACTACATTCCATTCCAGAGGACACAGTCCCACGACGCGAGGCATCGACCCGCTGCCAACATTGGTGGGGGTAGAAGACCTCGGGCCCGTGACCGCGAAAATGAACAACGCCCAACCAATCCACCCTCCCCCCAGCACCTCCAATCTCAGAACCTCGGCCTTGAACAATGTAAGATCTATTTACTTAACAAAATATTATTTTTTGGTCTTTTTTTATTTTTTTTATTTTTTCCTAAAGTTGAGTTTGTGATTTTTTTTACTAAATGCATTACTCAGTTGAAGAGGACGAAGGAGAAGAGAATGAGGACGATTTTGATGATGACACGCCTCTCATAGAGCTCCGGAGGGGGGATCGACTGCGCAAACCTAGGCAACCATTCACTCCTTCATCTTCATAGTTAGTTTGTGTCTTATGTATTGAAATTTGTGGACATATTCGTGTGTAAACCGTATTTTCATCTTTTTGTATATAGTGTTTCTTTTATAAATTATTGTTTTTGATCTTCTTTTATATGTTGGGTTGATTGATATGTGTATGTTGGGTTCGTTGATATGTGTATGTTGCGTGGATTGATATGTGTATGTTGGTTGAACAGGTTGGTTTCTTCAAATGGATTCAAAAATTTTGTTTTTTCTGCAGTTTAAAACGTATTCTGGGAATACGTTTTATATTTTTTTGTTCATAAAACGTATTTTCAGAATACGTTTATATATGAATCAATTTAGGGCAAAATTGAATTGGGGCAAAATTGAATTTGGGGGAAAAATTGTACAAAAAACGTATTTCCGAAATACGTTTTTTGTTTTATATTATTTTGTCCAACAAAATTGAATTTTCAAAATTCTAAAAATTCATTTCATATAAAATACGTATTTTGAAAATACGTTTTATAAATCGAAAATAATTTTTAATTATAAAACGTATTTCGGAAATACGTATTAATTTTTTTTAAATTAAAACGTATTTTCGGTATACGTTGTTATTCAACGTAATTATCTTAATTAATCATATTAAATGAAACCGTATTTCAGGAATACGTTTTATAAGTAAAACGTATTTCGAACATACGTTTTATAATTAAAAACGTATTTTCAGAATACGTGTGTTTGATTTATTTCCACCCTATTTTTTTTTTTTTACTTTTGTCCAGTTATTTTTGTTTATTTTTAATTAAATAAATAAATCTAATATTTTTCCCCCTTTTCTTATTTCTTATCTTGTTTCTAATATTGCTGTTTATTTTCTCTTTATTCCATATTAGATGGGGATTTTATTATCAGATAATTGTTGTTATGAACATTTAGATTTTGATAAAACTCAATATTAACCATTTATTTTAAGTATAAAGATAGAAATACTATTCTATATATAGTAAACTTTTTTGTATTATTAAATTATATTAAAAAAATAATTTTATGTAGATATCATTATACCATAATTATAATGTAATTTTTATTAAGTTTAACATTAAAATTTAAAATTCACTGGACTTGAAAAATGTGACAGAAAAAGTCCTGCTTAAATAGTCAGAAACTGCAAAATATGCCGGAGAAACAGGTGATATTAGTGTTTTGAACTTTGTGTTGGAAATCTTTGCAATTTGTGTTTATTGTAATGTTAGGTATTTTATGTTTAGTTCAAACTCTTGATTTGTTGTTAGGCTTTGTGTTAGCCTCTTAGGGGATGCTTATGCTTTCCTCATTCTTCGGTTGCTTCAGTGTTTTGAAGCTCTGTTGATTCATAACCAGTTGGTTGTATGGATACTATGTTATGAGTTTTCGTTTTAATGCATTAAGTTTATCNAGGTGATATTAGTCGGTGGTGACTGGCAAGATACTGTCGTGGTGAATTCATAAAATTATTTAATACTTCAAAATAATTTTCAAAGTACAGATACATAGGTACATTCACTAAATGACAAATTACTAAAATACATAAAATTATTTAAAATAATTTTTAAATACATAGTATAAAAAAAAAATGAAGAATCTTATTTATTTAAAAATGACAAATTCACTGAATTTAAAGGATAACATTAAAATTACTTATACTAGATTCTACTAATTGTTAAATCCACATCCACAAAAGCTAACATTAATAAAAAAGCAGGATCCCGATTCCCGAACAACCAATCTTTTCGGTAACATCCTAAACAGCTGAACAAAATAACTGAAATTCTTAATACATATTATTTAGTAAATATTAGTAGTCACTTAAGTAAACGAGATGAAAACGAAAAATTCTAAATTCCAATCTCTAAAGTATAGATAAGTTCAAGAAAATGACGAATTTCAAAACTAGTAAGTATACGATTATCAATCAACTTTTGAAAATTCTACAACATTTGGATACTCCGGATTTTTTTAGACTTTTAAATAAAGCATATATATAAGAATTGAATATCCCAAAGACGTCCAATGGATTTAGACTTTTTCACAATGAATTTACGTAAATTCCTATAGTTTCAATAAAACTTTGAAAAAACACAAGTACCACCCTTAAAATTGAATGAATCCGCAAATAAACTTTGAAAAAATCCATGATATTTGTTTGTTTGGGGTAAGGGAGGAAAAGGATCAAAACATTTAAGGATGATTTTTGTGAACTTACCTGGACATAAAAGCAGCAAATCCTCAAAAGACAAATTATTTTTGTGTACATAACAGAAAACAACAAAGTAGATGTGCAGTTGAACTACACAATGAGGCAAACACTAGTCGTTTACAACCATTGTGTCCATGGCTGTATTGTCCACTTTTCTTATGGACAACCTATTATCGGCACCTGGTATCTGATCGAGTATAATCGTGTCTTCTTCCTTAATATCCCCTCTTAATATCCCCATTGCAATCTCGTTTTCGACCATCTGTTGTATCACCCTTTTCACAGGCCTTGCTCCAAAATTGGGGTTGAAACCTAAAGCTCCCAGAAGTTTAACGGCTTCCTCCGTGAAATGCAAGTTGATGTTCCTCTGTTTAAGCCTGTCTTTTACGCGATTCAACTGCACATGACAAAAATGTTTCCCGTCAGATTTCACATCACTTGATATTCGCAAATTAGGCCAACTGACACCACAAAAAATAAGCAAAATGCAACTGATTCATAGATTATTGAACTTAACATTAGTGAAAAATGAGGATCATATAATTCATAAAAACTTGTGCCTAACATATTGACAGAGCAAGAACATCAACTTTTTAGTTCTAATTGTCTATTTATAGGGTTATAGTTTCAGATACTAGTCATTAGATTTTTATTTTCTTGGATTTTGCAAACCTTTTACCTGTCTTTAGATTTTTTAGTGTGTGTTTGTTTATAAAAATATCCATACTCAAGCAAAACTCAAAATTTAACTCAAATGTAACTCAACCCCATTACTTCAATATTATCAATAAAATTGAATAATATCAACTAATCATTCTTATACATCACATCAACTTTAAGTCACTATTCATCCACTCACATCATTTTAACTACCATCACTTTCAATCATCTATCTCCTACTTTTACATCAAATCAATTTTGATCATTTTATTTTAAATATTATTTTAACACAAACTTAAAATCTCACTAACTAACTATACCAACTTTTTCAAAATTAACAAATCAGTAAAGCCTTTTTATTTTTTACATTTTAAGTTATTTTAGTTTTTAATGCCTTTATATTTCTTGTTACACATTTCAGAATTTAGTTTTAACACAGAGTGCACCTAAAAAAAAACAAAAATACCTGAATCTCGACAATTTTACTGATCTGTTCGGAATCAAGAGGCTGGAAAACAATGTACTCGTCGATCCTGTTCATAAACTCCGGCCGGAAAGTCTCTCTCGCCAGCTCAACCACCTGCCTCTTCATCACCTCGTAAACCGCGTCCTTCCCATCCTGCGTATTCCTAAGCGTCTCCAGAATATAATGCGACCCGATATTCGACGTCATGATCAGAACCGTGTTTGTGAAGCTCACAGTCCTCCCCTGAGAATCCGTAATCCTCCCATCATCCAACAGCTGCAACAAGATATTAAAAACATCGTGGTGCGCTTTCTCGATCTCGTCAAAAAGTACAACCGAGTACGGCCTGCGCCGTACAACCTCAGTCAACTGCCCACCTTCCTCATACCCAACATATCCAGGTGGCGCCCCCACTAGTCGAGACACTGCATGCTTTTCCATGTACTCGCTCATGTCGATTCTGACGAGGGCGTTCTCGGTATTGAAGAGATAGCCTGCAAGAGCTTTGGCAAGCTCGGTTTTTCCGACTCCTGTGGGCCCCATGAACATGAAGCTGGCGATGGGCCGGTTAGGGTCGGAGAGGCCCGCCCGCGAGCGGCGGATGGCGTCGGCCACGGATTTGACGGCTGCATCTTGGCCGACGACTCGTTTGTGGAGGACGCTTTCGAGGAGGACAAGTTTGTCGCGTTCGGTTTGCTGGAGGTTGGAGAGGGGTATTCCCGTCCATCGGCTTACTATTTCGGCGATGTCGAGATCGGTGACTTCTTCGCGGAGGAGTGACTTCCCGGATTTCTGGTAGTCGGAGAGGCTCTTCTCGGCTTGCTCCAGCTGGCGCTGGAGTGACATCAGCGTGCCGTACTTGAGTTCGGCTGCTCGGCTGAGGTTGTATTCTCGTTCGGCGGCTTCCATCTCTAGGTTGACTCGGTCAATCTACTCGCCACAAAAAAAAAAAAGGTGTGTTCTTTATTTTTTGGTCAAGTGTTACTGAAAACTTAAACTTTGGTTGATTGATTATTGATTATTGATTATTACCTCTTCTTTAATCGACCTGACACGATTCATGAGGACTTTCTCGTTCTCCCACTGCTCATTTAATTCCTTTTGCTTTTGTTTGAGAGCTCCTAAATCGTGTTCCAGCTTGGTCAGCCTCTCTTTGGAAGCTGCAGCTGTGTCGTTTTTCAAAGAGAGCTTTTCCATCTCCAACTTAAGCACTGCGCGGTCTATCTCGTCCAGTTCAGTAGGCTTGGACGTGATCTCCATTTTAAGTTTCGCAGCAGCTTCATCGACAAGATCAATGGCTGGTGGCATTGCAAAATTTATACGAAAATGCATTAGGTAATATTCATTCACAGTTTCAAACCCAAAGATTATTTATGTTAAGTCCCACCTTTGTCTGGCAGAAACCGCTCTGTGATGTATCTATCTGAAAGAATTGCAGCTGAGACGAGAGCATTGTCTGATATTTTCACACCATGGTGCAATTCGTAACGTTCGCGAAGTCCACGCAGGATAGATATTGTGTCTTCTACAGACGGCTGACCACAAAATACTTGTTGAAACCTACGTTCGAGAGCGGGGTCTTTCTCTATGTATTTTCTGTACTCGTTCAGTGTGGTGGCCCCAATGCATCTCAGTTCTCCTCGGCCAAGCATTGGTTTTAATAAGTTTCCAGCGTCCATGGCACCTCCAGTGGCCCCTGAACATCAAGTAGAATTTTATACTCGTCATCAGAGGAATACAGGAGAGAGAATTCTAAATATATTACAATCGCTAATAGATTAGAGGCTACTTTAAGTAAAAAAAATAGAATTTAAGCTAGAATAAATTTTTGAGTGAAGTATCTTTATCATACTAATAGTGAATTACTTTGGACATGTAATGGGTAGCCCTTGCTACAGACCAGAATGAAATGAAGCAGTTGATTTATGCAATAACTAGAAGAAAAAGGTTGAATTCAACAACAGAGAAATATAGAACCTGCGCCAACTACGGTGTGAATTTCATCAATAAACAATATGATCTGCCCATTTGATGCAGTGACCTCCTTCAATACAGCTTTTAACCTTTCCTCAAAATCTCCGCGATATTTTGCACCAGCAAGCAATGAACCCATGTCCAGAGAGATTAGCTAATCCACGTACAAACAGCAAATAGTCAAATTATGTTATCGATACGGAAGTGTAATTTTAACTTACATGAATTCTTGATGAAAGAATATAAGTTCACCAACTGACATAAAGACATTGAACTAAAAAACAAAATTGCCTTTAGTGAGACACACAAAGACAGTGTCTACAACCTTTCGATCGAGCAATGGTTCTGGGACATCCCCACGAACAATCCTTTGAGCTAACCTGCAAATTTAACAAGTGTCATGTGATAAATTTTACAAAAACGTAAGGTAGAAGCATGTGAGGTGACAACCAATCTTCAATTTCTCAGAGTGATCAGCAATAGTCGGCATTAATTTTTAAGGGAGAGGATTTTGAAAGAACATTTTAGAAAGAACACATTACAGAGCAATTTTTTTAGATTTTAAGTCTTTACTGCAAACAAATCGAGATAGTACCCTTCAGCAATTGCAGTTTTTCCTACTCCAGGTTCCCCAATTATAACAGGGTTGTTCTTTGTCCTGCGCGACAAAATTTGAATGCATCGTCGTATTTCATCGTCACGTCCTATAACTGGGTCAAGTTTTCCACGTCTGGCAAGTTCAGTTAAGTCATTCCCATATTTATCAAGTGCCTCATATTTGCCTTCTGGATCTATACAAGATTCCAATCAACTTCAACTGTCAGTATACAACAGCCAGTGAAGAAAAGGAAAAGTAAAATAAAGAACTCCTACACGAACAGCTAGAGCCAGTGAATAATAAAATAAAGATAACTCCTTCCCAAATAACTAACTACTTCCACAGAAAATATGAGTGACGACAATGTTACTGGCCATTATTTGTTAACCAACTACTGAAAAAGATTTGCTACTTTGAGTCCAAAATAAAATCAATATGTTTTAATTATCTTCCATTCAATTACCTCCACGACATATTAATCTCATGTTAAATAAAAACCAAATGCAAGGAACAGAAGTCCTAAGTGTACTGACTGTCTCAATGTAGGATCCTAAGTATTTTCTACATATGAAAAGGATGAGCTCTTGCACAGTGGAATAACTAAATAAATATATGTATATATAACAATTACCGATCCCTGAGTTCCTCTGAACCTTAAAAGTAGAATACATTTTTGAGTCGATTATCGTGCATCCTAGAAGATAATGTAAGAAAACCATCTAGTCATACCTTTTTTCGGTCGGTAACAAGTATACTACTACTACTTACACAGTATAGCTAGACTTCTCAAATAATTGACGTATGTAAGATGCTAGAACATACTTTGGTCGGTAACTCTTTGACTACCGCGAACAGCTTTGACGGCCTCCTTCAAATCCTTCTCACTCAGTTGAAGGTTTTTGAACAGTTGTTGCCCAAATCTCCTATCCGAAGGAAAAGCCAATACCAGATGCTCAACAGAAACAAACTTATCACCCATTTCCTTTTTAAACTTTCTTGCATTGTCCAACAGAGTACCGAAATTGGAGCCCACAATAGGTCCACTAGTGTCCCCTGAAACCTGCTGGGAGAAGTTAGATAAAAGCTTTCGGAAAAACTCCCCGACACATCAACTCTCAGAAATTATACCTTTGGTTGCTGAGAGATAAAACTGTCAGTCGACTGCAAAAGTGTTGTGTTGTCGATACCAGCCTTGGTAAATATTCGCCTTGCCAGCCCATCCTTTTGTTCCAATAGAGCTTTCATTAGATGCTCGGTTTCCACAATTTGTTGTTTGCAGTCCCTAGCTGCATCCACAGCTCCAACAACTCCGTCCCATGCCATCTCAGTAAAATCCGAGCCACTGAGCTGTTAAGTAAAATAACACAGCTGAAACGTGCAAATTAATTCAAGCTTCAAAGATAAAGGAAATAAACCCAGCTAGACAAATTTGTAAACTCTCTTGTATACTTCCCTAGAGATTCTACATATAGAAACCCGAATCTAAATTAAGCTGAGACATTGTAAAACGAAATTCTGATCAAAGTTCCCTTTTTTTAATTCTCACCACTCCGCTTATGCAACGGACACTTTTCTGCCTCTTGGGAACACAGTTGAGAATAAAGGGATAAACCCTCAGGGTTTTACAGAAACTAACAATTGAGCGGGCTATGCATTGACAAACACAACAATAATTTCATTCCGAACACATGATGAATTGAATAGGTTTGAAGACAAAACAGTACAAACGTACCTGTCCTGTAGCAGCAGCTGCAGAGTAAGAGCGAGTAAAACCAGGGCTCCAATTCCAAAGGCTGCGGCTGAGGCACGATGTAGAAAATAAATGGGGGGAATATAATCCACTCGCATTAGCGGCATTTTCGGCCCGAGGCCAAAGCCCGGGGCCGGCAGCAGCGGAAGCCGAGCGTGTCGTGGCAGGGGTAGGTGCAGAAATTCGAGGAATTCGTCGAGTGCCGGCCGGGGAACCCTTGAGTGCCGCCGCCGCCGCCCTGCTCAGCCGCGCGGCTGATGAGCTTCTGGAAATCGCCATCGCCACTAAAGTTGTAGCTAGAAACAGAAATGGAAGTGGGCTTTGCAAAAACTTCGACTGAAAACGATTATAATGTTTGTTTTAATATGGGGGTATTGTATTGCTCGTCATACTTGAAATCGACTCGAAGCTTGGGGAAGAAGTTCGCAACTTGGAACATAGTAGAAGCTTCTCAATTTATCCTTTACAACGATGGCGTGATAGTTTTTTTAAAAAAAATAAATAATAATAATAAAATAAAATTGGCTCAAAATATAATTTGTTTAATTACTTCATCATAATTTTAAAATTAGGATATGTCACTGACTCAGGTTAACTCCAAGTCACCGATCCACTGTCATCAGGTCAATTATTGAATTAAGTAATTAATTTTATAACATTTTAAATTATATTTAGGGCGTGCTTGTTTATGAAATATTTCATTTAAAATGAATTATTTTAGTTAACTAGAGTTAATTTTGAAAAATGTAGTATGGTTAATTGTTAGTGGGATATAAATGATTGGAAATGATTATTAATGATTTAATGTAAAAGTAGGATATAAATGATTGGAAATGATAGGTAGTTAAAATTATGTGAGTGGATGAATAGTGAATTAAAGTTGATGTGATATGTAAGAATGATTGGTTTATAATATTTAATTATATAAATAATATAAATGATAGTGGGGTTGAGTTAAAGTTGAGTTAGATTTTGAGTAGGAAATGAATTATTTCATAAACAAGCATGGCCTTATAGTATTTTTACCCTGTAAGAATACATAAAATAATAAAAATAAATAATTTATATGTAAATTTTATACTTTAGAAACTAAACAATACTATATTTTATCGTAAATATTTATCACATAAATATAACTATACATAATTTTATTTTTAAAAATAGAAAAGCTAAAAAATAAATAAAAATAATAATTGTCGAGTCAAACCGAATTAACCTGATCGGGTCAAGGTCGAGTTTTAGTTGGGTTCGACCGGGGACCTTGCTACCCTGTCCAAACAACCCACCCCGATCGGCCGACCTCAGGTCTATCGAGTCCCAGGTCGACCCGTCGGGCAGATCCAAATCTCAAAACAATGAACCTCAATATCCTCAATAATATCAATATAATTAAATAATAGACAAAATTGCACCTCACTTCACGACTTTATCGACTTTTGCACTTCTGTCACGATTTTGGGACCTTGACACTTCGATACCCAACCTTTGAGTTATTTGCAAGACCAAGCATTAACCAGATCGCCGACCGACCAGATGTCATCATGTCCGGCAACTTAATTCAACATGGCACTTACGTGGATAACGTTCCTCATGCCAAAATGACACGCTAGATGGGACGACATTGTTTTGATTACATGTATAAATAGTTAAATACCTCAAAATTTTTATTTATTACATTAAAAATAGAACACGAATGCCCTAAATTCCTACTCCTAAATCAAAATCGAAATCCAAAATCCATAAATTCTTTTCACTCTTTCCTCGACCAAATATCTTTCGAAGGTTTCGACAACCGAAAATTTGTGTCGACAAATCTAAAAGCCATTAAGAACCTACAAATTCTAGACAAATCCGCAATTTCTGAAAACATCTGGAAATTTCTGAAGACCCTAGAAAATCTCTGCAAATCCCCATTGAAGATGGCAAACAATTATGGAATATCTTTCTTTTTTTTGTTTTCTTTATTTGCTCAATATTAGTACATTATGTATTATTTATTGGAAGTCGATAGCTTAGGATTCATATATATGTGTGGTATGTGGAGGACACATTTCTGATTTATGAGAGAAATTGTGTTGCTTTTGTTTTTTCAGTAAAAAATTATCAATATTTCTGAATCACAGTGGGAATTCTTTATGTTGGATTATGTTAGATAATAAGATGGAGTATTTTGGAGAAGACATTCATATCAGGCATGGTATTGATCTTGATAGGTTTGGGTATTTGGATTTAGTAGATGAAATTAGAAAACGTGGTTACACTAAGGTTGGCAAAGTGTATTACAAGATCCGTGGGGAAATGGGGTCGGTTAGTTACATACATATCTACAATAATGTTACTTTGATGGATATGATTGGGAGTTCGGAACCTAAGAAATTTTATGCTCACGTTTTGTTAATTTATTATTTCACTGACGCTAGCGCTCGTTCATCACATTTTTATTATGCCGGAATTTAATACACTTGGAGGGTTTAGCATAACAATCCTTCATGAACTCACTCTGTGGACATCATCAGACTAACGCACAGGGTGACCGTAAATATCCTAACAGTACATAGTATATATAGTAATATTACCCAAAACAGTAAGAATATTGATCAAACGAACTGAACCTCACCCAAGTGAATCAAAGTAATATGTACTACATAGATATGCCTGTTTAATATCTTACAGGTTAAGAGAACGCAATAATTAACCGAGGCCTAGTTCATTTATGACGATCAGTATAAAATGAATTTCTCCTCTCTGGGATCCTGTTCAATACATAAATGTACTAGTGCAACTAATCAGTCAAGGGAAACTGTACAGTTGACACTACAACCGTTCGAATGTAGTATTCATGTCCATCTAGGTTGTGAACGACTATTCTTATTAGCAAGTAACTGATAGAATGATCTTCGGTTCGCCCGATGACGACCCACTCTATCTAAGTGCAAAACAACAAAACATAGAACTTGTTTAATGTAACATGATTCTGATTCACAAAGGGCAAATATATAATAACATGCAAAGCTAAACTTTCAGTATATAACACTAACACACAAGGCACTGACATCTGAGCTCGGAATGAGACTTGAGAACATTCCTCAGTGTAAAGAGGTCATTCAAAGTTATACTTTGTATAATGGGTCTAATATCCAGTTTTTAGAGTTAATCATCATCGGGCTGAAACCAAGTGCCTTGATGGTTGTCCTTGGAAGATATATGCTAGTGAAATCAAGACCGAAGGAAGAGTTGCAGTCAAGACTCTTATTTCAAAGCACACTTGTACCTGGGATATTAGAACAAGACAAGCCAATGTCAGGTGGATTGCTAACGAATGCATCAACAATTTCAGAACGAAGCCAAGAATGAAGATTGTTGAGTTAGAGGAGTACNCACTCCCATAGGGTGTGTGATTAAGGGAGGACCCCCAACCTATATATAATTAAACCCAAAAATGGGCTGGAAAATCACAGACAAACTAGTTCATACAACAAAAAAAGACAACCAAGGCCAAAAACAAGAGAGAAATAAAGGAAAAGAGGGGAAATAGAACAACAACCAAAGTGAAAAATCTGTAAACTGGGCACAGGTGCCCAGGCAAATAGTCTGCGCCACGAAAGGGCTAAAACAAAAAAGAAAGCCAAAATAACTATCCAAATCTGAAGAGTACTATTCAGCCTTCAAAATGGAAGTTGTATAGAGCAAAGAAAAAGGCATTGGACATGATTAGGGGATCTGAAGAATAACAATATAAGTGTTTAAGAAGCTACATAGTTGAGTTGGTGAGAGTTGATAGGGCTGGAAAGTTTAGAGTCCTTTTGGAAGTGGGCAGCATATTCAAAGCCATGTATAATGAGTTTAGTGCATTGAGAGATGGATTTTTACAATGATGCAGACCAGTGATTGGATTGGATGACTGCTTCTTGAAGACAAGTTTAGGAGGTGTCTTGTTATGTGCAGTTGGCAAGGATGGTAATAATCAGATTTACCCAATTGCATGAGGAGTTGTCTGCATGGAGAATGAACTTACTTGGTCTGGCTTCTTAGAAAAACTTCTGGCATAGCTGAAAATAAGGGATGGTTTGGGATGGACCTTAAAAAGTGATCTGCAAAAGGTTATTACCATCCTACATATTTGCAATATTCATTTAATTTACATTCTTCATTAATGCTATTTTGTTTATTAAAAAATTGTCCTCTTGTTTTATATTGCAGGGTCTTATAAATGCTGTAAAGATTTATGTACCACATGTTGAGCACATGAATTGTGCATGAACTGGAAGAAAGCTGGCTTGACTTTGAAGAACTGTTTTTGGAAGCTTGTGCATAACACATATGAGGCCGAATACAATGAAACACTTGAGGATTTGAAGGTAGTAGATGAGAGTGCCTTCAAGGACTTCTTTGAAAAGAGACTTTTAGGTTCTCTAAGTGTTTTATTTCAGAATCTCCTAAGTATGATATGAATTTGAATAATGTTTGTGAAACATTCAATAACACCATCGTGAAGGTTAAAAATGAACCCATTGTGCAGATGTTAGAAGACATTAGAAGTTATATCATGAAGAGGCAACATGATAAGATGAGATGTGGTTTCGCTATGAAGCCAACAGTTGGCTCCATAGTGGAGCCAACCTTCTATATACAACAAGTAAACCATAAAGTGAGATGTGGTTTCGCTGTGAAGCCAACGGTTGGCTCCATAGTGGAGCCAACCTTCTATATACATTAAGTAAATCATATTATATTATTTGATTATTTAACTAAATAATAAATATGGTATGATTTACTTGTTGTATATAGAAGGTTGGTTCCACTATGGAACTAAGTGTTGGCTTCATAGCAAAACTAAGGTGGGATGAATAATTTGTCACACGTGGGTAATATATTAAAATACTAAAATAAATATAAATATTAAAATATTATTTATTAATATAAATTGTTAGAGGTTAGCAAGCTAATATATTGTTAAATTAAAACAAAATATTAAAAAAAAAATATCAACCTTAATGTTTCAATAATCAATATTATTGACGCACGTGGGTAATATGTCTGCCTCACTACGTGCTCCCATCATCCTCCTCTGTTCCCTCCCGCTGCCTTGTTTCGTCCTCGGGCGGAATCAGCTCCTGCTCGTCGTCTTTGACATAAATAAGCTCATACTAAACAAAAGCCCTTTTGCCCCTTTGTTCATAGAAGCTTATACAAGCATTTATGCAGGCCTTTGGCTGCAACCTGCAAGTGGAGTAAATACAAACCCTCCTTGCACCCCAAAAGCAGGCAGCTAGTGCACAGCGCCATTACTTTTCAGTTTTTGATTTTAATTATTTAGTGGGTGACTCCAATTTTTGTGTGAATGGCCACCATAGCTGCGACCACGATAGCCACCTATGGGAATTCGACTTTGGGGTGGAATAGGTTGAGGCCATCTCACTCCTTCACCGCCCTTTCTTACGACCAGTCTTCTTCTACTGCCGCCGCCGTGAGAGTAAGTTGTCCTCGTGCCTCCACGGAACACGCCGGAATTTTCACCGCCGACAAGCCCGATTTTGACTACCTCGGCCAGAGCACCAGAGGGGATCTTGACCTCAACTTTGGTAATTGAACAATTTCTCCACCATAATTCCCCTCATTTATTGGTAATCGTTTTTAAAGCCAAAAAAACACTCTTTAAGGTGGAAAGTCGCAACTTTTAGGCAACAGAGTGTTGAAAAGTATGACCTTTGACAAAAAGTATGAAAAATTCATATTTGAAAGGTATTGCAGTTTGTAAGTGCTTGCACTTAATGCCCTGGCTCTTGTAGAATTTGATGACGAGGGGGCATGTCTCGATGGTCCAATTGAGGATGTTGCCAGGATGGAAGCTCAAGAAGCCGAGCACTTGCTTAATCACTTAGGCATTCCGGTTGGTTTCATGCTTAGTTATCTACTTTGTAAACGACTATGGCCTTTACTTACTTATTGGGGAGGTGAGGTGTTAGGTTTGTCTTATGATGCTTTATGAGATGGTCTTATGAGGTAATCTTATCTTAGAATTGAGTTCTAGAAGGGTTTATGCAGAGTGAACAGATTACGCAGCTTATATAAGATTGTGTCGGTGATGCTTTATTACTAAGTATCTCACCTGTTGGTTTATCCATTTTGGGTAGTACACATTATCTCCTTTGTGACAGAATACCTATTCAATATAGCGTAGCTTCATTGTAAGGTTTCATTATGTGTTTTCTCTCGCAAACAATATTGCGAGATCTTACTAACATGTGTGCAAATGTTTTTTTCTGACACATGTGGGACCAGAGCATTCTGACTTAAGTTTATGAAACATTGTGCAGGATCCATTGTCTTCAAGATATTCTCCTCGTGGCATCTTTTGTAGCCGAACACTCAATTTGAGGTCAATTAGTGCCATCGGCTATGACATGGACTACACATTGATGCATTATAATGTGGAGGTAATTTTATGCCCCTCAATCACTGAACCAAATCAGAGTGTAATCAACTGCATCTATATCCTCGTCTACTCTTCCTGTAATTCTTACTGTTCTTAAATATTAATTGATTAAGTTGTAAGGTGATGAAAATGCATGCAAGTTTTGCTAGATGCCATCTATGTTTCGACTTGTCATCTTAGTCTTCTGGCCTGGGTTTCTTTTTACAATTCCTTGGCCAGAGGTTATCCTGTGTCCTCTTTTTGTCCATTCAGAAGTAGCTTACAGTACTGAACTGAGTAACTTTGTTTCAAGCTACTCCACAGTCCACACAAAGAATGAGTTTTTCATCCTGCTTTGTGGATTCAAGCAAAGATGTGCTGTTGAATTTAATAATAGGGTGCGATTTTTTGTGCTTGCAGGCCTGGGAAGGAAGGGCTTATGACTATTGCCTGGAAAATCTGAAAAACATGGGCTTTCCTGTTGGTGGACTTACATTTGACCCTGAATTGGTATGCAACATACACGTGGAATATGATAGCAGAAGTAGTCATGTTGTTTGATTATAGAATGCCAGTTATTTTCTGTATGTAGGTCATTCGAGGTCTAGTGATTGACAAAGAGAAAGGAAACCTAGTTAAAGCAGATCGATTTGGATATGTCAAGCGGGCTATGCATGGAACAAGGATGTTGTCCACTCAAGATGTGAGGTGTGTTTAAAACTCTGCATTATTGTTCAACATATATATTGTTTGCGAAAGATAGTGTAAGTGAAATGGAAATGCAATCTTCAAACACCTAGGAATCCAGGGCTGATTTTTGATATCCCATTAGTGTGTGTATGCGTGTGTGTGTGTTCTCAACTTTCCAAACTTTACTCTATGCAAATTAGTTTGAAGTTCTTTTGCTAATACTCTGAATGGATTTAAGCTATTTACTTTAGTAGTATCCATTAACTTTCTTGTGATGAAGTGAGATATACGGGAGAGAACTCGTAGATCTGCGAAAGGAGAGCCGATGGGAGTTCCTTAATACATTATTCTCTGTTTCAGAGGCAGTTGCTTATATGCAGGTGTACCTCATTTTCCTTTATATTCATTACACTACTCGTTGAACTTTTTTTTTNGTTTATGTCATTATGAACTCCTGTAAATTTTGGTAAGAGGAAGTCACAACGCACGCGACAATGCGTTTCTTACCTAAGTTCATATTTTTTTTTTTATTATTTCTTAACCACCTTGAAACAGTTTTTATCCAATCTCTCCTGTTGTCCTTAACACTAAACATGAAAGGTGTAGTTGTGATTATTGATTTGCAATGTTTGTAACAGTATGACTTCGAAGCGCATCAAAGTTTCTCAACCAGAAGCTGTTTTATTTAGTCCGGCATAATTGTGAAAAATATAGATTTGTACTGGCATAAAAAAAAATCTTACTAGTTTGAGTTTCATAGTTTCTGTTTGAGATAAGTCAATTTATCCTGAGTTAATTACGTAATGTTAGACTTCAAATATGGAACTATACTGTTACTTAAGTCTTAACCTTTAAAATTACTTGCACCCTTTACTTAATTTTTGTCATTTTTTGTGAATTTTTTTGAGTATGGCTAATTTCAGAAGTTACACTTATCAGATGGTAGATAGGTTGGATGAAGGAGCTATTGCTGCAGAGATTGGCCCACTTGATTATAAAGGGCTGTACAAGGTTCACTGACAAAAACATACGTGTATTTGATATTTTACGCATTACAATGACATAACTATTATTGTATTGGTTTCAGGCTGTCGGGAAAGCACTCTTCAGGGCACATGTCGAGGGCCAGCTGAAGGTACTTCCCCTGCATATAAATATATATAATTTTTTTTTTCTTTTAATATCCGTGTGCACGAGCTTAATCTAATCAATTGGAGCAAATACAGAGTGAGATTATGTCCAAACCTGAACTCTTTGTAGAGCCTGATCCTGAGCTACCTTTGGCCCTATTGGATCAGAAGGAGGTACTTTATATTCTCGCTTTTTGATAATCGAGTCAATGCATGGTTATTGTTAAATGCTTACTACAGTTAGATATACTCTGTTACCATTGCTTCTTATCATACTAAATTTAGCTGTTTCATGACAGGCTGGCAAAAGGCTCCTGCTGATTACCAACTCGGATTACCATTACACTGATAAAATGATGCAGCATTCTTTCAACAGATATCTTCCGAATGACATGAGTTGGCGGGATCTTTTTGACATAGTGGGTAGACCATTTCCAGTCTCACTAAAATTGATGATTTTGAAGCAAACTGGGCTCTGCTTAGTTTATTTGTTGTTGTTCGTAGTAATAAAGACACATTCTATGCAGTGACCAATTGTTTCTTACAGATCATAGTCTCTGCCAGGAAGCCGGAGTTTTTTCAAATGTCGCACCCTATGTATGAAGTGGTGACTGGTGAAGGTCTTATGCGTCCATGTTTTAAGGCTAATCCAGGTGATCATAATTAGTGTTTTGACCCTTCGTCAAAATTTTCTTACAGTTGTTGGTTCGTAATGCTGTGTATCTGTCTTTAGGGCATCCACATCCCTTAACACAAAAATCATTCATTCAATCAAAAAGTAACACTCTCTCTCATCCACATCATCTCCACATCATATTTCCACTAAATCTCTCTCCATTTAAACACACACTCACATTCCTACACATTCATTTACATACATATGTGGGACCACCATTATCCATTCATTTAAAGAAAAAGCAAGCAAATAACATTAAAATTAAATGTAAAAAAATAAAAAGAATAAGAAAAGGCTCACTAGGGGCATTGAATTGAAAACAAAAAAATAAAATAAAAAAGGCTCCAGAAGAGCCGTTCATTCAATTAAACGGAGACAAGGGCCCCACCAATTAATGAACACACACATCGCATTGAACGGGGCAAAGATCATTTAAATGGGCTGAATGAACGCTCAATGCGGATGCTCTTAATACCATTATTTGGGGAAGAAGATTTTATCTCTTCGTTGCTGTATATACAGCATTTTCTGTCATGTTGGCTGCTATATGGCAAACTAACAACCTATATTTTTTAAGGAATAGCTAAGACAGCGATACGAACACGTGTTTAAAGCAACTATCTGATTTGTTTTATCCGGATATGCACATTTATGATTGGAGTGTGTACTGCAAGTTCATTATCTTATACGTTTATATAGAAAAATAATATTTCAATTTTTTGCCCTTTCAACGCTTAATTAATGAAAATAGTTCTGTTTTTATTACGTTCATTTAAATTTCTGTAACTTTCATCTACTCTCATCATGGATTATAAATGGTTTAATGAGCTCCCCATCTGATTGTATTTTGATGTAGGTGGAGTGTACTCTGGAGGAAGTGCTCAGATGGTTGAGAACTCACTTGGGGTTCATGGAGATGAAATTCTGTATGTTGGTGATCATATATATACGGATGTTAGCCAATCTAAAGTCCATCTTCGGTGGCGTACGGCACTCATTTGCCGTGAACTAGAAGCTGAGGTTAGTAACTGTTGCTTATGATTAATTACCTACATGTGAATTATCAAATGAGATACTATGGGCCTTTTTTTCCTAGAACAAGAAATTCTCATCAATTAAAAAGTCACAAACCTCATAATTTGAATTTACTTGTTAATCTATCTTTGAATACTATCTTATACTTTCTAGTTTAAACAATATTAAATAATTTTAGCTTTTTTGGAGAAATATATTTATATAGTGCCTTGCTTCTATTATCATAGCCCATAAGATATTGTGCAGATTTTGAACCTTCTGAGTGTCATGTTTTATTTTGCACTCAGTTTTGATTGCATATAATATTAATTCAAATATATTTAAATCAGTTCTTTTATCTTCTCAACTCAAATAGATGAATGCATCTTTTACTGCCACCAAACAACTTTGCCCAGTTGTGCACTTATGTTGCAGTATAGTGCTTTAATCCAAAGCCGAGGTCATCGTGCAACATTGATAGAGCTTATAAATCAAAAAGAGGTTGTGGGGGACCTCTTTAACCAGCTCCGTCTTGCCTTGCAGAGACGAACTAAAGGACGTCCTGCTCAGGTAAATTCCATATAAATCATCTTTTGTTTCTTTTACCATTTGCTGCTCTTTACTTTGTTTTTTTTCCCCTTTTTTGGGCTTTATTTGCTGATTTTCTGTTTGTAATGTCCATTTACCTTCAGTTAGTTGCAGTGCATAGATACTATTTCCTACTGTCCTATATACCGACTAATTTCTTATAAACTTCTGAAGAGGAGATAATTTGTTTTTAAATGTAAAAAGCTGAGAGCTCAATGGTTGCAAAGGAATATTTATTTGAAATAAAATGACCAACAAAACAAATGACATTAGTCTTAACAACTTTGTGCCGCATCAAACAAAATACGATTCCATCCAGAAGGAAATGTAAATTTTGGAATTTAATGTTATTTTCATTCTTTAGAAAGTGAAGAAGTATCTGCAATATTTGAGTTCACGCGTGAAATAAATTGGAATTTGTACAATGTTGGAGTTCACATGTGAAATAATTGAAACTTAAATTTTGCCTCTAATAAACAAGCTTCATGTTAGTAGTCATTCGCCTCTAACAATTTGCCTCTAATAGAACTTCATTTTGTATTTGTCCTTTTTCTTTTGTTTCTTGGTACAGCTATTTTTCCTTCTTTTTACTTAACCTGATAGTTACTTTAATAGCGGACATTCTATTCCTTCAGACTCTTGCTGCTACTCATATGGACGACAAGGAACTTAGTGAAAGCATTCAGAAGCTACTCATTGTCATGCAAAGATTAGACCAGAAAATTGGTCCAATGATGGAATCAGACGGAGAGCTCTTCAATCAAAGGTGCTTTATTTATTTATTTTTTTTTTAGTTTTTTATTTTTTGACAAACCTCCTATTTAATCTGAAGACGCCTTATAAGTATGGTCTTTTATCTTCTCCCAGGTGGGGTTTTATTTCACGAGCAGGCCTATGGGACAAAAGCCACTTGATGAGACAGATTGAAAAGTAGGTGGATTAACCATGACAAATTTTCATTTGTAATTGTGGTTAAAACATGTTAGTTACCGTATAATCATTTCACATCACAAAATGCAGGTATGCTGATATTTATACCTCACGGGTTTCGAATTTTCTCCAATATACGCCTTTTATGTATTTCCGAGCCCAAGAACAGGTATACCCCGTTCACTTAGCTATGTCTTACAATTTATACTGATCTTTGTCAATAACGTNAATTGTTGTTGTTTGTAATCCCCTTTGAGATGCCCAACGCATGTTGTGTTTTCTTTCTTTTCAACTCTTGTGGTTAGGGTTATGCCCAGGATTTTGTGCAATGACAACAAGTGTTGTTCAACTCCATCAATTGCATTCAGTCCGAGATTCTTACAGTTGAGGAGATCAAACATAATTTTTTTTTTTTTTTTTTAAAAATAACTTTTAAGGCCTACCAAATCATAAAATCCAAATATTGATATAAAACATGAATGTGTTAACATATTTTATTCAAGACTATCGGGCTGCAGAAGTGTAACATGCAATAGCGGGAAATGGCAAAGAGAACATTAAAGGATACGAAATTATAAACAAATATTTGAGTAAGCTTGTTGATAAGATTCCGAGTAGGTGGCTTCGGTTCAAAACGGTCCTCGGTTCAAGGGTGCGCCTTCCTTTCCCGGTTTCCGGTTTGAGATGAAGCTCGTGGGTACCTGCAAAGTACGCCGGAGGTTTTCCGGCGTAAAACCCTCCAAAGCTTAAGTCAGTATTTGAGACATAAATGGAGAAGATAAACAGTAACGAGAGTATTATGGTAGTTGAATAGTAAATGTGTCTTAGATATTTCTTACACTATTTCCATATATAAAGGCGGTTATCTCATGGCCAGTTGTCTTAAAATATTACATTAATTTACGGTTGTTTACACGGTCGAAGATCGAGCCTCAAGGCTCGATCAGACGAGGTAGGAGATCGAGCCTAATAGCTTCGATCACATGAGATCGATAATCGATCCCCTCGGACTCGATCACGCAGGTGGATCGATTTTAAGGGCTATGACCCTTATTTCGGGTGGTTCGACTTACGTGTGGCTGTATCCCTATCAACTATGTTTGTCTAATTTTTGTTGCGTTTTTCGTGTTTATTTTATCTTTCTTTTTCCCCCATTTTAGGTCGTTTCTTTAGTTTTTAGTCCTTTTTGTGTTTTATTATGTGTTTTCCTTCATCTTGAGTCTTTAGGTGTTTTCGGTTGTTTTTCCGGTTTCTTTTGTATTTTGTCGTTTTTGGTGTGTAGGTCAGGAGCTTCGGGCGAATTTTCTCTTCAGGAAAAGTTGGTTTTGAGAGCATAACTGGATAGATGAGTTCGTTAGTGACGCATAGCAAAAAACGGAACTCAATTCCGAGTTCGGACGAGCCCAAACGAGCTCGAAATGTAAAGCAGCGCGCAGCTGCCCAGTTTTCTTCACCGCGGCCTCGGAGAAGAGAATCCCGCGGCCGCGGAGCCCTTCTGCAGCTGTAATCTCGCGGCCTCGGAGCTTCCCGCGGCCGCGGAGGTCGCGACCAGAATTTTAAAAGCTAGACTTTGTTCGTTTTTTCGAGGACTTTTGATTGGGACTCGTTCCCAGACCAAAGAAAAGCCCTCAAAAACCATTTTTCCCTTTCTCTTACCTTTAGAACACCATTCTGATCTTGTTTTTCACTGGGATTTCTTCATTACTTTCGGATTAATCTTGTATTTCAGATTCAACTCTCAATTCCGTCTTAATCGTAAGTTTTCTATTCATTTAATCCATGAATATGATTGCTTTGATTGTTGTGGTTGATGGTGTTGAATTGAATATGAGTGGCTAATCCCAATTTCTAGGGATAGGGGATGATGTTTTGGTTTCGTTTGTGATTATTGTGTTCATTGATTGTTCAATTCATACGAGTTATTCTTAAATAGGGTTTTCGATGATTATGCTTGAATGCTAAGAATTGTTGAAGGGTGACACTTCAATCTCCAATTGATTTTCAATTGAATTTGATTCGTTCTTGCGTGATGTTGTTAATTCTAAATGGACTAGTTGATTAACCATCTTCTAGGATAATTTAATCGGCTCTTAGAACCGAAAGGGGAGGAACCGATCGATCTAGGCTTGTATGAACTAGGCTTGTTCGTACCTGTATTGCCTAGGTGTTAAACGAATCGTTAATTTGTCGTTCACGTTTGTTCTCTTGTTACGAAAAGTTATTGAGGATGAATCTCTGAACGAGTAGGTTATTCGAATCATTTAACCGAACAATCACTTGCCCGTTAACTGCTATTCGAACCGAAACAAATATTCCCGATTCCCTAGCATCTTTATCATTGTTTGTTTCATATTCTTGAGTTAATTTATGTTTTATGCATTTTCTGTTATTTTCTAGTTGATAGTTCAAACCCTAGTTGTGATTAGAGTGTTTAGGATTTATCTTGCTTTCGTGTGTCATCAACACTGGTAACGCAAAAATATCCCGACCGATTTGGAATAGAATCGTCTTCTTTCTCCTCGCCGATTCGTCGGTTTGGAATCAAGTCGTCTTTCTTCTCCTCGCCGGTTGGTCTCTGCGTCCTGCAAAGAAACTCTCACACCGGGGTTTTTTCCGGTGGAAGAGCCTCCGATGCTTAAGTCAGTCTCTTTTATTTTTCAGTGATAGTATGTTCATAAAAAATAATCAAGATACCTTCTCCTGCCGATTTTTTGCTATATATATCAATATCTGGACATAATACCTGGTTTTCCACCCAGATCCACTTTATTGTCCACTTAGGATTGTCTTCCCCTTTTTCCCATAATGCCTGCATGTGTTAGGGACAAAAAGGCACCACTAACATCACACACCAATGTCTTCTCGCCACGTGTCCTTCAGAATAAAACAATTATTCCTTTGGATATTCTTCTGAATCTTCCCCTCAATCCACGTGCTTCCACGCGCTGACTTCTCACCATTAGTATGCTCGATCCTCGATCAACTCTGCCTCTTTGCGCGAACATCCTCAACTGGTGCTCGATCATTGCATATCTAACACATATGCTCGAACATCTTCTACCAGTGCTCGATCTATCCGAGATTCCTTAATCAGCTCGATCACCAGGTCGACTCGATGAACCGGTTTCTTCTCTAATGTATGATATCTCATATCATCTAGTCCCCCCGCTCTGGTCGAGTCTAAATGACTCGATCCAAGAGTAAATTCGAGCTATCTTCTTCATTCCATAATTTTGGTCATGCTTTATCTATGTTGCTATCCAGATTCCCTGTGATCGATCATTTGTTGTCGGCATCGCCGCCAATCTTTTTCATTCGCTCACCTTCATTCCATCACTCTTGATCGACCAGATTTTGTCGACGTTGCCATCTGACTTCTTCGTTCAATCACATGGTCCATGCGCATTATAACTACCTTTATTTATTTTTTGTTTATCAGCGTGCTTTCCACACGCTACGTGTCCTCTCACTCTGTACTTTTTTATCATCATGTCTCCTCGCAAACTGCGCCTCTTCGCTATCCGTGCCTCTTTAATTTTCCCCACCGTTAGATCTGCTTCTATCTAACGGCTCTCTATCACAACTGTTCACCTTACTCAATATAAATACTGTACTTAGCAAATTTTCTAGCTTTCTTCACTCTTTGCAAATCTCAGACCCTTTCGTGCTCTAACTCTCTCTTCTGCAAATTGTCGTTCTTCCCTGCTCTCGGCGATTCTTAAATCAGGCAACTTCCGGCGACCGCTTTCTACTGCAAACATGAGTAAGTCTTCTGTGTTTGAGTTTTACATTCTTGTGTGTTTAATTTGTGAATTTTTGTTGTTTCTTCCTTTCTCCAAAACCCTAACTCATCTGCGAAAAATCCCCTTTCTCCATCTTTCGAACCCTATTCTCTCTTCTATACCTCTTAATATTTTTTTCTTCTTTTCAGATTCCATTGCTTCTAACACATCAAGCTCTCACTCTGGTGGAGATGAGACAAGTACATCGCCTTCTCCCGTTCGTCGACCTATTCCTCATTCGCCTTCTCATTCCGTTGATGAAATCTACAATCCTACTCCCATCAGTTTTCTTCGCCCTTCCGATTGCGACACGTCCTCTCCTCCTCCCCAACCTACTCGTCTGGTTGATGAATCAGACGAGGATGCCCTGGACCATATCCCCCTAAGACGCCGTCGACCAACATTCGGGACCTCTGACGCCGTTGAGGAGGCTCTCGATGCTGCTGAGGCCGCTGCGGAGGAAGACGAAGACAATATTCCTCTTTCCCGCCATTCCATTTTTGCCCGGGCTGCCGCTTCTACGGCTATCCCTATCTCCCCTTCTCCTAAGGCTGCTCCTAAGAAGGGTAAGTCGGCTAAGGCGTCCATCTCTTCGAAAAAGTCTTCTTCCCCTTCTCACTCCCTCGTAGCCGGTTGGTTGGATACCCAAGAATATGGCTATCCAATCAATTGGGCTTTTGTGTCCCCAAGCTCCCGAGATACTTATGACCATCCTCCTCCAAACTGCTATACTTTCTTCGAAATTCAATTTAAACTTGGCATTCGTTTTCCCTTAAGCCAAGATTTGATCGATCTCTGCAAATGGTTCGACTTACCTTTGAACCAACTTCCACCCAATGCTATCAGATTTATCACCATCTTCATCATCCTTTGCCACGTTCGTCTAGGTCGACTTGACCTGGATTTTTTCCATTACTGCTACACTCCTTCTAAACATGCTCAAGGGATATATCTCAAGAGCCGCAACGATGTCCATTTCATTTCTGACACCCCTTCAAATGTTCCCAAATGGAAGCACAAATTTGCCTTTATCGAGCCCAAACCTGCATTTCCTTAGGCTCCCTCTCCTTGGCTAAAGGAACTTCCCCGTGAATACTCTATACCTCCACCCAATGCCCTCTTCGACCAACGGATTGCTGTATGGAATAGCAAGCCCGTTGCGTCGAAGATTCTTCTCGAAGATGAGAATCTCCTTCATTTTTGTGGCTTACTTTCCCACAAGACCTGTCCTCCTCCTAGCCAAAAAATTTTAGATCGTATCCAAATCAATGGTGATCCAGGTATGTGTCGCGACTGATCAGGCTTGAGCGTCATTGTGTTAGTTTTACGTATTATACATCTACTGTATCTTTAACTTTGTATATGAACTTTTTGCAGAAATGCCTACTATTTCTCTACCGAGAAGGAAGGCTCCTTTGAGGAAGAAAACAACGGTTGAGGGGTCGAGCTCCAAGCCTACTGACTCCACCACTGCACAACCTGTGCCCTCGACCTCGCCTTCCCCAAACATAGCTGTTGAGCCAACTCCCTCAGTCAGCCTTCCAACTGAACAACCTATCGAGCAATCAGAACAGCTCGAGAAACCGTCTTCTCCATCACCTTCATCTCCTTCGCAACGCTCTCCTGCACGCGACCCAGCTGTCACGATCGTGCACATCCCGGGTTCTCCCCGTTCAACTCAGGCAGTGGCGAATCCACTGAAGCGCTCTTCTACTGAAGAGGACGAAAATATGGCGAAACGCCGTCGCCTTGAGGAGACTGCCCTGTCGATCACAACCCTTGATGGTCCAGGATTTTCAAGTTATCTCAGGGAAGTTCTTCCCTCCATTGACCGTCCTACCGACCAATTCAACGATGGCCACACCCTTCACGATCGCGGTCAACGGCTTGCCCGCTGGCTAGCTCAGGTAACATATTCTTTTTCTCACTGCATATCTCCCCTTTTTATCCCTCATCTTTCGCTTGTTAAGCTATCTAACATTACCAATTATGTATTCCCGCAGGGAATGGTCGAGCTTGCGCCCCTCATCGAGCAGTCTCTTGCAAGCTCTGGCCGATCAATCTCGGCTATCGAGAAGAGTAATCTTCGCCTTCTCACTCAACTGCGAGAGACCGTCGCTAAGATGAACGATCTCCATGACCGGTTGATGGAGTCTGCTGACCGCAACAAGGCCCTTTCTGGAGAGAAAGAGATGCTCGAAGGGGCTGTTAAATCCTTCGAGGAGGCCCTTGCGGTTGAGCGGGCAGAAAAACAAGCCCTTCGCTCTGCACTCGAGGAAGAAAGGGCGGCTCGGGCTCGTGAGAATATTGCCTTCGAGCAGCGAGCCAAGCCTCTTATCGATGAGGCTGTGCTTCGAGCAAAAAGGGTGGTCTTCCATACTACCGCGGGTCGTCGCTTCCTGGACCAATATCGTGAACAAGTGGTAGCTGCCTACAAGCAGTCACCACAATATTTGAAGGAGGTGCAGGAGTACGGCGCTCGCTGCTTTGAGGCCATCATGCAGCAAGCCGGGACCCAGATAGTTGAGGATGATTTCGTGGCTTTCAACATGGAGGCTATCTGGGATGCGATGCCTAAATCACCCCTCGGCTATCAAAGCCCCCTCGATCTGCCCGATAATCATAACTGGTGGTCGGGTATTTTCGAGCTTGTTGTGAATGGCGATGACCTGCTGAAGCGTAATTTCAAATTGCCTGCCGGTTTCATTCCTCCTCCTGCTCGTCAAGACTCCTCTTTAAACGCGACTGGTTCCACTTCCAGCTCGAGCCAGCCGACCGAGCCAGCTCAGCAACAGGTCGAGCTTCCGCCCGAGTCCACTCCTAACGCCCTTGATACCAATGTCTCCCAGTTGTAGCATTTTGATAATGTCTGAATGTAAACTTGAATTTTTCATCACTTTGTACTTTTTGTTTGTTTTAATGAATATCACTTTTACCAAAGCATACAAGCCTTTTCTATGTGTTTTCTTGTTTAGCTTTCCTCAAGGTGCTATCGTATATGTTGCTCTCATTAACCACCAGCTCCCATCAATGATGTGCCTCAGTATTACTAAACACAATGAATTTTCTATCTTCGAAGATATGTCCACCTTCAAAGGAGTGGTCAATACATGCGACCATCCAGCCTCTCGGCCTTAGTCATGATGGATTTTGTCTTCGAGCACATGTCCACCCACAAGGGAGTGGTCGATACATGCGACCATCCAGCCTCTCGGCCTTAGTCATGATGGATTTTGTCTTCTAACACATGTCCACCCTCAAGGGAGTGGTCGATACATGCGACCATCCAGCCTCTCGGCCTTAGTCATGATGGATTTTGTCTTCTAACACATGTCCACCCTCAAGGGAGTGGTCGATACATGCGACCATCCAGCCTTTCGGCCTTAGTCATGATGGATTTTGTCTTCGAACACATGCCCACCCTCAAAGGAGTGGTCGATACATGCGACCATCCAGCCTTTCGGCCTTAGTCATGATGGATTTTTGTCTTCGAGCACATGTCCACCCACAAGGGAGTGGTCGATACATGCGACCATCCAGCCTTTCGGCCTTATTCATGATGGATTTTGTCTTCAGTTAATCATTCAACATGGTCCATCACATATACACCATGAAATTAAAATAATCCATTAGGCACAATATTGAAATTTGAACAACATTTCATTAATTCAGATGAGGCAGTTGAGCATGTCATTGTATTATGAAAAATTGCCAACGTAAGAGAGGAAAGATGAAACTTTAAACATAATACTTCTTTAAGTTAGATACATTCCATGACCTGGGTAATGACCTCCCTTCAGCATCCTTGAGTGAATATGCTCCTCCTGCATGAACTTTTTCAACCAGGTACGGTCCTTCCCAGTTGGGCTCGAGCTTGCCCACATGCCTTAGTACATCTACCCTCTTCCAAACCAGGTCGCCCACCTGGAATCTCCTTATTTTGACCTTTCTATCATGCGCTGCCCGCATCCTTTGTTTATATGCCTCTATTCTGATTGAGGCTTGCATCCGAAGTTCCTCAATTGTGTCCAGGGCTGCCATCATCAGTTTCTCATTCTGTTCCAGATCGTAAGTGCTCGATCTTTGTGACAGGATCTCTCCCTCGATCGGAAGCAACGCTTCCATACCATAAACCAGGCTGAATGGTGTTTCCCCAGTAGTCGATCGTGGTGTCGTTCGGTATGCCCAAAGTACTGAAGTAAGCTCATCGACCCATGCACCCGACGCCTTTTCCAACTTTGTCTTCAAACCGTTTAGTATGATCCTATTGGTTACTTCGACTTGTCCATTAGCTTGTGGATGAGCGACTGATGCGAAATGTTGCTCGATTTTCATGTCTTCGCACCATGCTCGAATTCGCTTGCCATTAAATTGCGTCCCATTGTCAGACACCAACACCTTTGGAAGGCCAAATCTGCAACAAATGTTATTATATAAGAATTGTATAACTTTCTCCTCCGTGATTTTGGCAAGAGGCTCAGCTTCCACCCATTTAGTAAAATAATCCACTGCAACGATCAAAAATTTTCTTTGACCAGTCCCTGGCGGCATCGGCCCTACAAGATCAACGCCCCACTGCGCAAATGGAATGGGAGCACTCATCGTCGTCATCATTTCCGCCGGTTGGTGGATAAGCGGTCCATGCTTTTGGCATTGTAAACATTTCTTCACCATCAGCTTCGCATCCTCTTTCATGGTCGGCCAAAAATATCCTGCTCGTAATATCTTTGCCACCAAAGACCCCGCCTTACTATGATCGCTGCAACATCCCTCGTGGGTTTCCTTCAATACGTAATGGCCTTCTTCTCGAGTTATGCATCTTAGGTGCGGTCCAGCATACGACCTCTTATACAATACTCCATTATGCTCGAAAAACCTCCTCAGCACCTTCATCTCTCCTTCTTCTAACTCTTGCAATATGGGAGTTCTCCAGTCATCCACCTCTTTTATCTCTGCTACTTCATGCTCAGCTATGCTCTTCTCCATGTGTAGCAAAGTGACACTTCTACTCTTACAGTCGACCAAATTCTGCGCAATTTTGGATAGCAGATCTGCTCGACCATTCTCACTTCGAGGTATTTGCACTAAATCGAACGAACTAAACTCCGCTTGTAACCTCTTCATCTTCTCGACATATCGCTGCATTCTTTCCTCCTTCACCTCAAAGTTCTCCTGAAACTGGCCAACCACCAATTGTGAGTCAGAATGTACTTGAATCTTGCGAGCTCCACCTGATATTGCCAGTTGCATTCCTTTAATAACCGCTTTGTACTCCGCTTCGTTATTCGACACCTTGTATTCGACCTTGACTGCAAACTCCAAATTGTCTCCTTTGGGCGAGATTAAGACAATACCTAAACCTCCTCCGACTCTCGACACTGAGCCATCAGCAAACATTTGCCAAATACCTTCCTCTTCTTCTTCCCCCTTGGTACCTTTCTGTATGAAATCTGCCAGTGCTTGCGCCTTTATCGCCTTCCTCGATTCATATACTATTGTGTATTCGCTCAACTCGACCGCCCATTTGACTAGTCGACCCGATACCGAAGGTCGACCTAACGTTTCTCCCAGTGGCATATTTGTTCTCACCTTCACTTTATGGCTTAGAAAATATGGCCGCAACTTCCTCACCGTTACCACTACTGCTAGAGCACATTTCTCGATCTCCGAATATCTCCTTTCTGCCCCTTGCATTACTCTGCTCACATAATAGATTGGAAATTGTGCCGCACCTTCCTCCCTTAACAAGACCGAGCTTACCGCTACTTCTCCAATAGATATGTACAACACCAACTCCTCCCCAGGAACAGGCTTAGCTAATAAAGGTAGGTTAGCTAGCACCTTTTGTAACTCCTCGAAGGCATTTTGGGCTTCCTCGGTCCATTGGAACTTTGAGCTTTTCCTTAACGTTCGAAACAAGGGCCCGCTTTTTTCGGCAACTTTGGATATAAATCGACTCAAACCCGCTATCCTCCCTGTCAAAATTTGGACCTCCTTCACTTTGGTGGGTGGCTTCATCTCGACCACCGCTTTTACCTTCTCTGGGTTGACCTCGATCCCTCTCTTTGTCACCATGTACCCCAAAAATTTCCCTGATTTCACCCAAAAGAACACTTAGCGGGGTTCAATTTCATGCCATACCTCCGCAATGTTAAGAACGTTTCCTTCAAGTCATTCACGTGATCAACTTCCATCCTGCTCTTTACCAGCATATCATCAACATACACCTCCATATTCCGCCCCAGCTGCTCCTTGAAGATCTTGTCGACCAATCGCTGATATGTTGCTCCGGCATTCTTCAAACCAAAAGGCATCACCACGTAACAATAGGTACCTCTGCTCGTAACGAAACTCACCCTCTTCCTATCCTCTCGAGCTAAAGGGATTTGATGATACCCTTGAGATGCATCCATGAGACTAAGCAATTCACAACCTGCAGTAGAATCGACCAACTGGTCAATCCTAGGCAAGGGGTACAAATCTTTCGGGCACGCCTTGTTCAAGTCCCGAAAATCAATACACATTCTCCATTTCCCTCCAGATTTAGACACCATCACTGTGTTTGACAACCACTCGGGGAACTGGATCTCCTTGACATGACCCGCCTTCAACAATTTTTCCACTTCCTGCTCGATCACTTTATCCATTTCCGCGCCGTGGTGTCGTCTTTTTTGCTTCACTGGCCTCACCGTTAAGTCTATATTCAAATGATGTTCAATTACCTCCGCCTTTATCCCTATTAGTTCTTCGGTTGTATATGCGAAAACATCCGTAAATTCCCGAATCAATTCTATCAATTTTGACCTTATGGGCTCCTCCATTCCCTTGCCTATCCGAAATTTCCTCTCTTCACACCCTTCTATCATCTGGACCTCTTCAATTTCTCCTCCTGGCTGCATTTCCACTTTCTCCTTCCCTTTGTCGGCTCTCACCCTTTCTTCTTTCGATCTTGAACCTTCGGGTCGACTTCGCACCTCCTCTTCAAACTTCGCACGCTTCCTCGAGAGCTGTTTATTATTGCTCACCGTAGTCTGATAGCAACTTCTCGAAGTAAGCTGATCTCCCGCGACCTCACCAACGTTTTCCCCCACTGGATACTTGATCGTCATGTGGTACGTCGACACGACCGCCTGGAAAGCATTTAAGCTAGTCCTTCCCATAATAATGTTGTACGATGACTCTGTTCCAACGACCACAAACCTCACCATTCGCACCTTCCTCGTCATTCCTTGCCCCAGAGCAACAGAAAGGCTCACTTCTCCCATTGGCACCACTTCACCTCCATTAAATCCATATAGGGCTGTGGTCACCGGCTTCAAGTCGAGGTTGAGCTCCTTATTTATTTGCACAAAACAATCATAAAACATCACATCTACCGAGCTCCCTGTATCGATGAACACCCTCTTCACATCAAAACCAGCCACTTCTGCAGTTATCACCAGTGCGTCGTTGTGAGGCAGCACCACTCCCTCTGCATCTTCAGCTCTAAAACTTATTTCCGGTACTCGAGCAGTGATCCCTACCTCTTCTCTCTTTCTCTTCATTGCTCGAACATGACTTTTCCTTGCATTGTTCGAATCCCCATCTGTTGGTCCTCCCGAGATCATGTAAATCGTTCCTCTCTTCACCGGACCTTGATATACCTGGCCTCCTCGATCTGGACTTCCTCTCCTCCTCTTACCTCCTCGATCACCTTTTCCTTCTCGAGGATCACCTTCCTCGTCATCATCTCGATCACTTCGCTCTACCGAGTCCTCTCGACACTTTCCCTTATCCTTCCTTTTTACCTTCCCTTCATGCACGAACTCTTTCAGATACCCCGCCCTAATAAGGCGCTCGATCTCATCCTTAAGGTGTCTACACTTCTCCGTTTCATGCCCATAATCTTTATGAAACCGGCAGTACTTGTTCGACCTAGGCTGTGTTGGCCCCTCCCGCCTTGACTTCGGCCATGTCACATCTCTATCCTCCACCTTCCTCTCAATGGCCGCCAAAACTTCACCCATTCTCGCATTAAGAGGTGTAAAGTGTTGGAACCGTTTTCCCCCAAATATTGGTCGATCCTTCCACCTGTCTTCTTGTCCTCGATCAATCTTACTACGCCCCTCTCTTCTGGGAGATCTCCTACCAGGTGATGTTCGTCGAGGAGATCTCACCCTCCCTTTCCTTGGCTCTGGCTTAGCCAACTCTTCTAACTTGGCAAACTCAGCCTCCATTTCCTCCAGATTAATATACTTCTTACATCTTTTCAGCACCTCATCATATGTACGAGCAGGGGTTTTAGCCAAAGATGTGCGACAAGGCCCTGCTCGTAAACTCCGTATTAACCCTCTGGCTTTCACCTCATCCGATGCAGTGGGAATCTCCAAACAAGTTTGATTGTATCGCGCAATGTATTTGCGCAATGATTCTTTCTCTCCTTGCCTCATAGCCATCAACGTCAAATATGTTTTTTCTTGAACCACCGCACTCGCATACTGGGTCATCAGTTTTTCCGCGAAATCATCAAAGTCTTTGATCAATCCATGAGGGAGTTGCTGGAACCAGTCGAGCGCACCTCCCCTTAGGGTCGACAAGAATGCCCTGCAGCTGACCGAGTCTGAATAACCATGCAACACAGTCAAATTCTCAAACGCCCTTACATGCCTCGATGGGTCAGTGGTCCCATCGAACATCAAACTCATGTCCCTGTAATTCATAGGTAATGGTGCAGCCAATATATCCCTCGAGAACGGATGTCCTCGAGCACGTCTTTCAGGTCTACCTTCCATCTTAGCCTGCATCTGTCTCACCAGTTCTGCGAGCTTTTCCACCTCCCGATCTCTTAGAGCCCCATCTCCTCCATAGCTGGACACGTCCTCTTCCATCATCGTTGGTCCGGCGGCCACTCGTGAAAGGCTTTGAGTGGCTTGCCGAACTGCTTGTGCAGCCGCGTTTGTCACCATCTGCTGCATCTCCCGCCTGGTCATCATCACCTGTTGGTCAGGGCGTGGTTCTTCCACCGACGGCGGTACCGCTCCTTATACCACCGCCCTTCGCTGCACCATCACGGTCGGATCTGGTTGCGGCAACGCTTGTATTGCCCCGTCTTGGGCCATGTGGGTCTCTTGGGCCCGATTTAAACCCACATCAGCCTCTGACTGCACCGGCGTACCTCCCACACCTTGAGAAGCAGGCGTCGGAGTCACTGGTGTATACGAGGGTCTAGAGAAGCCCACAGGTGGGCCCTCTCCAAACGGTCTCGCTGTTGTCCAAGCATCATCAAATGATGCTTGTAAATCTTTTCTAGGAATTCCGTCCGTCATAGCTGCCAAACTTTCGAACTCTAAGCACACTACTTTTCGAACGAAAGTCCCACAGGCGGCGCCAAATGGTAACGCAAAATATTTCGACCGGTTAGGAATCGAATCGTCTTCTTCTTCCTCGCCGGTTGACCTCGCGTACCTGCAAAGAAACTCTCACACCGGGGTTTTTTTTCCGGTGAAGAGCCTCCGATGCTTAAGTCAGTCTTTCTTATTTTTCAGTGANATGGTGTTGAATTGAATATGAGTGGCTAAACCCTATTGCTAGGGATAGGGGATGATGTTTTGGTTTCGTTTGTGATTATTGTGTTCATTGATTGTTCAATTCATACGAGTTATTCTTAAATAGGGTTTTCGATGATTATGCTTGAATGCTAAGAATTGTTGAAGGGTGACACTTCAATCTCCAATTGATTTTCAATTGAATTTGATTCGTTCTTGCGTGATGTTGTTAATTCTAAATGGACTAGTTGATTAACCATCTTCTAGGATAATTTAATCGGCTCTTAGAACCGAAAGGGGAGGAACCGATCGATCTAGGCTTGTATGAACTAGGCTTGTTCGTACCTGTATTGCCTAGGTGTTAAACGAATCGTTAATTTGTCGTTCACGTTTGTTCTCTTGTTACGAAAAGTTATTGAGGATGAATCTCTGAACGAGTAGGTTATTCGAATCATTTAACCGAACAATCACTTGCCCGTTAACTGCTATTCGAACCGAAACAAATATTCCCGATTCCCTAGCATCTTTATCATTGTTTGTTTCATATTCTTGAGTTAATTTATGTTTTATGCATTTTCTGTTATTTTCTAGTTGATAGTTCAAACCCTAGTTGTGATTAGAGTGTTTAGGATTTATCTTGCTTTCGTGTGTCATCAACACTGGTAACGCAAAAATATCCCGACCGATTTGGAATAGAATCGTCTTCTTTCTCCTCGCCGATTCGTCGGTTTGGAATCAAGTCGTCTTTCTTCTCCTCGCCGGTTGGTCTCTGCGTCCTGCAAAGAAACTCTCACACCGGGGTTTTTTCCGGTGGAAGAGCCTCCGATGCTTAAGTCAGTCTCTTTTATTTTTCAGTGATAGTATGTTCATAAAAAATAATCAAGATACCTTCTCCTGCCGATTTTTTGCTATATATATCAATATCTGGACATAATACCTGGTTTTCCACCCAGATCCACTTTATTGTCCACTTAGGATTGTCTTCCCCTTTTTCCCATAATGCCTGCATGTGTTAGGGACAAAAAGGCACCACTAACATCACACACCAATGTCTTCTCGCCACGTGTCCTTCAGAATAAAACAATTATTCCTTTGGATATTCTTCTGAATCTTCCCCTCAATCCACGTGCTTCCACGCGCTGACTTCTCACCATTAGTATGCTCGATCCTCGATCAACTCTGCCTCTTTGCGCGAACATCCTCAACTGGTGCTCGATCATTGCATATCTAACACATATGCTCGAACATCTTCTACCAGTGCTCGATCTATCCGAGATTCCTTAATCAGCTCGATCACCAGGTCGACTCGATGAACCGGTTTCTTCTCTAATGTATGATATCTCATATCAAACACCAATTCTAGATTCCGAACCGCCTTCCTCGAGAGATCGACCCGGGGCACGGATCATTCGATTCGGTTCTCGGTAAAAAAATATAACAATTTGTACACAACAAACTACTCCCCCTATTTATGAGTGCACGAATATTTTTGTGGGATCATAAATATAAAGTAGTTTTACCTTNTTTTATTCACACGGAGCTCGATCTTCTGCGACATATTCTTCAGTTTGGCCCCTAGACTCCATGCATAATGTGGCTTTTAAGATAATGGGCCTTGATACCGTTGGGCCACCCCTTTAAATAAATAAATACAATTATTGATCCCCACCAAATATCATGTGTATGGCCCTTGGTTTTTCTGCTCGACCAGGTAAACAACATTGCCTTCCATTTAAGTGGCTTTAATATATTATTGCTATCTCTCTCCTCCTTTGTATCTTTTCTAGAGCCTTGTGCAAACATATGCTCTCTCCCCTCAAACAAATGAAGCATACTTTTTCCAGGTCGTGTTTTATTCACGTGGGTGATGTTCCTCAAACGGGTGAGCCTCGATTTCCTATTCTACTGCCCGAATAAATATAGCTTCGCTCTTGTGATCGAATAAAGGCTCTTGTGATCGAATAAAGGCTATACAACCCTGAGCTTGCTTATTAGACAGAAAATTTCTCTTCCTCTTCTTTTTTTAGCGGCTCGATCCTCTTCAATGATGAGCCTCGATTTTTTGGTTCTGCCCTCAGTCTCGATTTTTTGCTCGATCTTTTTCAGAGTAAATCTCAATTTTTAGTTCGACTGGTAGGCTCGATCCTTTTAAGCGTAAATTTTGATTTCGGGAGGCTCGAGCTCGGCCCTCAGTCTCGATTATTGGCTCGATCTACTTGGAATGCTTCAAGGCTCGATCCGCCTAAAAATATTAGGGCTCGATTTATTTCAGGGCTCGATCTGCTCGATCATGGTTCGAAAAAATCCCGAAGCTCGATCTGAAAAGGTTTCGGGGCTTTGACAATTTCAGAGCTCGACAGCATAGATGAGAGCTCGATCTCCTCAATATATACAATATGTTCGGTCCTCAGTTCGTCCTCTAGTTCACGTGGATTATGCAGTGACATGATGACTTCAACTTAAGTAATCCCTAATGACTTCCATTTAATATACCATTGGTCTCAGCCTCGATTCTATCCTCCCAATAAGTATAATAATATTGTTCATCTAAAGCAGATAAAACTTGTATGACTCTTATCTCTTTTGTCAGGTTACGTGAGTGATTTTTCCTTCTTTCAAGTCTTGATACTTGGTTG
>BKCP01004483.1:506250-549443 GCA_008636005.1 Striga asiatica | reverse complement strand
TTTTTTTTTTTTAGCATCATTCCTGGTATAATGATTTAGTTCGCTCACTACGCTCGAGATTCCCGAGGTCGATCATCGGTATCGGGGTATTGACACTCAAGGTGTCGGACCCTATCCTTCGCGCCCATGATGCCCGAGTTCGACCCTCGCGTTCAAGGTATTGGGTTCATTACTTTCGTGATTGCGGTGTCAGAGCTCGGGGCTCCGTTCCAGGCGTCGGAGATCGACCCTCGCAATAGAGGCGTCCCAGCTCGATCCTCTCACTTGGGTATCGAAGATCGACCCTTCCGCTTGGAGTATCGAAGCTCGATGCTTACGTTGGAGGAGTCAGAGTTTGATTCTCGTAGCTCGGAGAATCGAAGCCCGATGCTTACGTTTAAGGCGTCGGAGTTTGACTCTCGTAGCACGGAGTATCGAAGCTCCATGCTTACGTTGGAGGTGTCGGAGCTTGGAGTATCGAAGCTCGATGCTTACGTTGGAGGTGTTGGAGCTTGACTCTCGTCGCTCGGAGTATCGAAGCTCGATGCTTCCCTTGGAGGCGTCGGAGCTTCACTCTCGTAGCTCGAAGTGTCGAAGCTCGATGCTTACGTTGGAGGTGTCAGAGCTTGACTCTCGTAAGGATCGATCCTCGAGTATCGACCCTCACATCTTGTAAGGATCTATCCTCAAGCTTGGATCTGTCCCTGAGCTTTGATCCTCGAGCCTCTTATGGATCTCTTCCCAGCCACGAAATCGATCTAGCCCTGAGCTATGAATCGATCCTCTTCTGGCTATGAAATCGATCTAGCCTTGAGCTATGAATCGATCTTCTCCCAGCCACGCAATCGATCTAGCCACGCGTTAGGGGTATCTAGGCTCTATCCTTGTGCTTGTGATGTCGGAGATTGATCCTCGCACTCAGGGCTTCGAGGCTCGACCCGAGCATTAGACGTATCGAGGCTCAATCCTAGCTCTTGTGTGTCGAGGTTCGAACCTCGTACTGAAGGTATCAAGGCTCGACCTGCACACTGAAGGTACTGAGGCTCGACCCTAGCGTTTGCGCGTCGAGGCTTGAGGTATGAGCTCGACCTTCGTGCTGAGGTGTGGTGCTCGACTCTTGCGCTTGGATCGTCGGTGTTCGACCCTTCGTGCTTGGGGTATCAGTGATCGACCCTCCTTCCCCTAGCTCGAGGTGTTGAGCTCGACCTTGAAATCGCTCTAGCCTTAAGCTACGAGTCGATCTACGTCCGGCCTTGCAATCGATCTAGCATTGAACTACGAATCGATCTACCACCGGTCTTGAAATCGTTCTAGCCTTAAGCTACGAATCGATCTACGCCCGGCCTTGAAATCGATCTAGCTTTAAACTACAAGTTGATCTACCACCGGTCTTGAAATTGTTCTAGCCTTAAGCTACGAATCGATCTACGCCCGGCCTTGAAATCGATCTAGCCTTAAGCTACGAGTCGATCTATCACCGGTCTTGAAATCGATCTAGCCTTAAGCTACGAGTCGATCTACCATTGGTCTTGAAATCGTTCTAGCCTTAAGCTACGAATCGATCTACGCTCGGCCTTGAAATCGATCTAGCCTTAAGCTACGAGTCGATCTATCACCGGTCTTGAAATCATTCTAGCTTTAAGCTACGAATCGATCTATGCCCGGCCTTGAAATCGATCTAGCATTAAGCTACGAATGTAATGTCGGGATGACATTAACACACAACAATAAGCATAGTGTAAAATACGTCAAAACACATCTCCATGTCCAAGCAAAGCATATCAACATACACGCACGTAATATAACTAATCATATACACATTGTCCTCGAAGCACATGCATATAATAATTAAAACAAGTGAACGGTTACGTGGTCAAAGCATCAAGACAAGTGCACGAAACAGGTGCATGTGGCCATAACAACATCACAACGGGTATATTCTACTCTAAACAACTCGTTTATCAAAACACCCGAAGCAACACAACATTCAGCTCAACAAGTACATCATAAACAATATATGCAACACACCTGAAAGGATACTGCATACCTTTTCTACGGATTGTCTTTTCTTTTTAGCGCCTCAAACACTTATCCTCTAGATGCCGCTAGTGGCGTGCGTTTGTCAAACCTTTGTTCGGGTTTTCACCATCTCTCATCGTTTTGTTCGCCTTTGTGCCTTATCCGTCTTTCATCATCTCGAGGGGGTTTCTGTCCTTCTTTTCTCTCTTTCTTCTCCCTTCTAGAGTCGAGCTGTATGAAGTCCACTTGTGACTCTTCCATATTGATGTATTTGTTGCATCGCTCCAACAGCTCATCGTAAGATTCAGCCGGTCGCTCGGATAATGAGTCTCTAAATGGACCCGGTCGTAACCCTCTTGTTAATCCTCCAGCTTTGATCTCATCTGTAGCTCTCGGCACCTCGATGCACTCCCGCGTGTACCTGTCCACATACGCTCTCAGTTGTTCATTCTCTCGTTGTTGCATATTGATTAATGCCAGGTAAGTCTTCTCGTGTTTTCGAGCACTTGAGAACTGGTTGACAATCATCGAGTTGAATCCTTTGAAGTCCTTTATGGTTCCAGGTGCCAGTTGATGGAACCAATCTTCGGCCGGTCCTTTCAGCGTGGTTAACAGAGCTCGACAGCATACTGGATCGCTGTACTTGTGCAACACCGCTATGTTTTTTAAGCTTCTTAAGTGCCTCGTGGGATCAGTCGATCCATCATAGTATATTTCTAGCTTGCGGAACCCAGTCGGCGGTTCGGCGTCGATCACGTCAGCTGTGAAGGTATGTCCATGGATCGTAGGCCCCAAACTCCTACTTCCGACTTTCTCCTACAGCTCGCGCAGTTGCGCCGCCATCTGTTCTATCAACGTGATATGGGATATCATATGTTTAGAGAAGAAACCGGTTCGTTGAGCCGACCTGGTGATAGAACTTGTAGAGGATTGAGCCGACTAATGAAACTCGGACAGATCGAGCACTGGTTGAAGATGCTCGAGCGTATGTAGAAGATCGAGCTCTAGTCGAGGATATTCGAGCAGAGAGGTAGATCTGATCGAGGATTGAGCATCAGTCAAGGATGTTCGAGCAGAAAGGTAGACTTGGTCGAGGATCGAGCACGCGAGAGTGAAGGGCCACCACGTGGAAGCACGTGGAGCTTGCGGGGAAGATCCATAAGAATATTTAAAGGAATGATCCTTTTATTCTGAAGGACATGTGGCGAGAAGACATTAGTTTATGATGTTAGTGGCACCTCTTTTGTCCCTGACACATGCAGGTGTTATGGGAAAAAAGGAGAAGACAATTGTAAGTGGACAATAAAGCAGATCTGGGTGGAAAACCAGGTATGATGTCCATATGCTGATATATATAGCGGAAAATCGGCAGGAAAGAGGTATCTTGATTATTTTCTATGAACTTATTCTCACTGAAAAATAAGAAAGACTGACTTAAGCATCGGAGGCTCTTCACCGGAAAAAAAACCCCGGTGTGAGAGTTTCTTTGCAGGTACGCGAGGTCAACCGGCGAGGAAGAAGAAGACGATTCGATTCCTAACCGGTCGAAATATTTTGCGTTACCATTTGGCGCCGCCTGTGGGACTTTCGTTCGAAAAGTAGTGTGCTTAGAGTTCGAAAGTTTGGCAGCTATGACGGACGGAATTCCTAGAAAAGATTTACAAGCATCATTTGATGATGCTTGGACAACAGCGAGACCGTTTGGAGAGGGCCCACCTGTGGGCTTCTCTAGACCCTCGTATACACCAGTGACTCCGACGCCTGCTTCTCAAGGTGTGGGAGGTACGCCGGTGCAGTCAGAGGCTGATGTGGGTTTAAATCGGGCCCAAGAGACCCACATGGCCCAAGACGGGGCAATACAAGCGTTGCCGCAACCAGATCCGACCGTGATGGTGCAGCGAAGGGCGGTGGTATAAGGAGCGGTACCGCCGTCGGTGGAAGAACCACGCCCTGACCAACAGGTGATGATGACCAGGCGGGAGATGCAGCAGATGGTGACAAACGCGGCTGCACAAGCAGTTCGGCAAGCCACTCAAAGCCTTTCACGAGTGGCCGCCGGACCAACGATGATGGAAGAGGACGTGTCCAGCTATGGAGGAGATGGGGCTCTAAGAGATCGGGAGGTGGAAAAGCTCGCAGAACTGGTGAGACAGATGCAGGCTAAGATGGAAGGTAGACCTGAAAGACGTGCTCGAGGACATCCGTTCTCGAGGGATATATTGGCTGCACCATTACCTATGAATTACAGGGACATGAGTTTGATGTTCGATGGGACCACTGACCCATCGAGGCATGTAAGGGCGTTTGAGAATTTGACTGTGTTGCATGGTTATTCAGACTCGGTCAGCTGCAGGGCATTCTTGTCGACCCTAAGGGGAGGTGCGCTCGACTGGTTCCAGCAACTCCCTCATGGATTGATCAAAGACTTTGATGATTTCGCGGAAAAACTGATGACCCAGTATGCGAGTGCGGTGGTTCAAGAAAAAACATATTTGACGTTGATGGCTATGAGGCAAGGAGAGAAAGAATCATTGCGCAAATACATTGCGCGATACAATCAAACTTGTTTGGAGATTCCCACTGCATCGGATGAGGTGAAAGCCAGAGGGTTAATACGGAGTTTACGAGCAGGGCCTTGTCGCACATCTTTGGCTAAAACCCCTGCTCGTACATATGATGAGGTGCTGAAAAGATGTAAGAAGTATATTAATCTGGAGGAAATGGAGGCTGAGTTTGCCAAGTTAGAAGAGTTGGCTAAGCCAGAGCCAAGGAAAGGGAGGGTGAGATCTCCTCGACGAACATCACCTGGTAGGAGATCTCCCAGAAGAGAGGGGCGTAGTAAGATTGATCGAGGACAAGAAGACAGGTGGAAGGATCGACCAATATTTGGGGGAAAACGGTTCCAACACTTTACACCTCTTAATGCGAGAATGGGTGAAGTTTTGGCGGCCATTGAGAGGAAGGTGGAGGATAGAGATGTGACATGGCCGAAGTCAAGGCGGGAGGGGCCAACACAGCCTAGGTCGAACAAGTACTGCCGGTTTCATAAAGATTATGGGCATGAAACGGAGAAGTGTAGACACCTTAAGGATGAGATCGAGCGCCTTATTAGGGCGGGGTATCTGAAAGAGTTCGTGCATGAAGGGAAGGTAAAAAGGAAGGATAAGGGAAAGTGTCGAGAGGACTCGGTAGAGCGAAGTGATCGAGATGATGACGAGGAAGGTGATCCTCGAGAAGGAAAAGGTGATCGAGGAGGTAAGAGGAGGAGAGGAAGTCCAGATCGAGGAGGCCAGGTATATCAAGGTCCGGTGAAGAGAGGAACGATTTACATGATCTCGGGAGGACCAACAGATGGGGATTCGAACAATGCAAGGAAAAGTCATGTTCGAGCAATGAAGAGAAAGAGAGAAGAGGTAGGGATCACTGCTCGAGTACCGGAAATAAGTTTTAGAGCTGAAGATGCAGAGGGAGTGGTGCTGCCTCACAACGACGCACTGGTGATAACTGCAGAAGTGGCTGGTTTTGATGTGAAGAGGGTGTTCATCGATACAGGGAGCTCGGTAGATGTGATGTTTTATGATTGTTTTGTGCAAATAAATAAGGAGCTCAACCTCGACTTGAAGCCGGTGACCACAGCCCTATATGGATTTAATGGAGGTGAAGTGGTGCCAATGGGAGAAGTGAGCCTTTCTGTTGCTCTGGGGCAAGGAATGACGAGGAAGGTGCGAATGGTGAGGTTTGTGGTCGTTGGAACAGAGTCATCGTACAACATTATTATGGGAAGGACTAGCTTAAATGCTTTCCAGGCGGTCGTGTCGACGTACCACATGACGATCAAGTATCCAGTGGGGGAAAACGTTGGTGAGGTCGCGGGAGATCAGCTTACTTCGAGAAGTTGCTATCAGACTACGGTGAGCAATAATAAACAGCTCTCGAGGAAGCGTGCGAAGTTTGAAGAGGAGGTGCGAAGTCGACCCGAAGGTTCAAGATCGAAAGAAGAAAGGGTGAGAGCCGACAAAGGGAAGGAGAAAGTGGAAATGCAGCCAGGAGGAGAAATTGAAGAGGTCCAGATGATAGAAGGGTGTGAAGAGAGGAAATTTCGGATAGGCAAGGGAATGGAGGAGCCCATAAGGTCAAAATTGATAGAATTGATTCGGGAATTTACGGATGTTTTCGCATATACAACCGAAGAACTAATAGGGATAAAGGCGGAGGTAATTGAACATCATTTGAATATAGACTTAACGGTGAGGCCAGTGAAGCAAAAAAGACGACACCACGGCGCGGAAATGGATAAAGTGATCGAGCAGGAAGTGGAAAAATTGTTGAAGGCGGGTCATGTCAAGGAGATCCAGTTCCCCGAGTGGTTGTCAAACACAGTGATGGTGTCTAAATCTGGAGGGAAATGGAGAATGTGTATTGATTTTCGGGACTTGAACAAGGCGTGCCCGAAAGATTTGTACCCCTTGCCTAGGATTGACCAGTTGGTCGATTCTACTGCAGGTTGTGAATTGCTTAGTCTCATGGATGCATCTCAAGGGTATCATCAAATCCCTTTAGCTCGAGAGGATAGGAAGAGGGTGAGTTTCGTTACGAGCAGAGGTACCTATTGTTACGTGGTGATGCCTTTTGGTTTGAAGAATGCCGGAGCAACATATCAGCGATTGGTCGACAAGATCTTCAAGGAGCAGCTGGGGCGGAATATGGAGGTGTATGTTGATGATATGCTGGTAAAGAGCAGGATGGAAGTTGATCACGTGAATGACTTGAAGGAAACGTTCTTAACATTGCGGAGGTATGGCATGAAATTGAACCCCGCTAAGTGTTCTTTTGGGTGAAATCAGGGAAATTTTTGGGGTACATGGTGACAAAGAGAGGGATCGAGGTCAACCCAGAGAAGGTAAAAGCGGTGGTCGAGATGAAGCCACCCACCAAAGTGAAGGAGGTCCAAATTTTGACAGGGAGGATAGCGGGTTTGAGTCGATTTATATCCAAAGTTGCCGAAAAAAGCGGGCCCTTGTTTCGAACGTTAAGGAAAAGCTCAAAGTTCCAATGGACCGAGGAAGCCCAAAATGCCTTCGAGGAGTTACAAAAGGTGCTAGCTAACCTACCTTTATTAGCTAAGCCTGTTCCTGGGGAGGAGTTGGTGTTGTACATATCTATTGGAGAAGTAGCGGTAAGCTCGGTCTTGTTAAGGGAGGAAGGTGCGGCACAATTTCCAATCTATTATGTGAGCAGAGTAATGCAAGGGGCAGAAAGGAGATATTCGGAGATCGAGAAATGTGCTCTAGCAGTAGTGGTAACGGTGAGGAAGTTGCGGCCATATTTTCTAAGCCATAAAGTGAAGGTGAGAACAAATATGCCACTGGGAGAAACGTTAGGTCGACCTTCGGTATCGGGTCGACTAGTCAAATGGGCGGTCGAGTTGAGCGAATACACAATAGTATATGAATCGAGGAAGGCGATAAAGGCGCAAGCACTGGCAGATTTCATACAGAAAGGTACCAAGGGGGAAGAAGAAGAGGAAGGTATTTGGCAAATGTTTGCTGATGGCTCAGTGTCGAGAGTCGGAGGAGGTTTAGGTATTGTCTTAATCTCGCCCAAAGGAGACAATTTGGAGTTTGCAGTCAAGGTCGAATACAAGGTGTCGAATAACGAAGCGGAGTACAAAGCGGTTATTAAAGGAATGCAACTGGCAATATCAGGTGGAGCTCGCAAGATTCAAGTACATTCTGACTCACAATTGGTGGTTGGCCAGTTTCAGGAGAACTTTGAGGTGAAGGAGGAAAGAATGCAGCGATATGTCGAGAAGATGAAGAGGTTACAAGCGGAGTTTAGTTCGTTCGATTTAGTGCAAATACCTCGAAGTGAGAATGGTCGAGCAGATCTGCTATCCAAAATTGCGCAGAATTTGGTCGACTGTAAGAGTAGAAGTGTCACTTTGCTACACATGGAGAAGAGCATAGCTGAGCATGAAGTAGCAGAGATAAAAGAGGTGGATGACTGGAGAACTCCCATATTGNAGAAGGTAGACCTGAAAGACGTGCTCGAGGACATCCGTTCTCGAGGGATATATTGGCTGCACCATTACCTATGAATTACAGGGACATGAGTTTGATGTTCGATGGGACCACTGACCCATCGAGGCATGTAAGGGCGTTTGAGAATTTGACTGTGTTGCATGGTTATTCAGACTCGGTCAGCTGCAGGGCATTCTTGTCGACCCTAAGGGGAGGTGCGCTCGACTGGTTCCAGCAACTCCCTCATGGATTGATCAAAGACTTTGATGATTTCGCGGAAAAACTGATGACCCAGTATGCGAGTGCGGTGGTTCAAGAAAAAACATATTTGACGTTGATGGCTATGAGGCAAGGAGAGAAAGAATCATTGCGCAAATACATTGCGCGATACAATCAAACTTGTTTGGAGATTCCCACTGCATCGGATGAGGTGAAAGCCAGAGGGTTAATACGGAGTTTACGAGCAGGGCCTTGTCGCACATCTTTGGCTAAAACCCCTGCTCGTACATATGATGAGGTGCTGAAAAGATGTAAGAAGTATATTAATCTGGAGGAAATGGAGGCTGAGTTTGCCAAGTTAGAAGAGTTGGCTAAGCCAGAGCCAAGGAAAGGGAGGGTGAGATCTCCTCGACGAACATCACCTGGTAGGAGATCTCCCAGAAGAGAGGGGCGTAGTAAGATTGATCGAGGACAAGAAGACAGGTGGAAGGATCGACCAATATTTGGGGGAAAACGGTTCCAACACTTTACACCTCTTAATGCGAGAATGGGTGAAGTTTTGGCGGCCATTGAGAGGAAGGTGGAGGATAGAGATGTGACATGGCCGAAGTCAAGGCGGGAGGGGCCAACACAGCCTAGGTCGAACAAGTACTGCCGGTTTCATAAAGATTATGGGCATGAAACGGAGAAGTGTAGACACCTTAAGGATGAGATCGAGCGCCTTATTAGGGCGGGGTATCTGAAAGAGTTCGTGCATGAAGGGAAGGTAAAAAGGAAGGATAAGGGAAAGTGTCGAGAGGACTCGGTAGAGCGAAGTGATCGAGATGATGACGAGGAAGGTGATCCTCGAGAAGGAAAAGGTGATCGAGGAGGTAAGAGGAGGAGAGGAAGTCCAGATCGAGGAGGCCAGGTATATCAAGGTCCGGTGAAGAGAGGAACGATTTACATGATCTCGGGAGGACCAACAGATGGGGATTCGAACAATGCAAGGAAAAGTCATGTTCGAGCAATGAAGAGAAAGAGAGAAGAGGTAGGGATCACTGCTCGAGTACCGGAAATAAGTTTTAGAGCTGAAGATGCAGAGGGAGTGGTGCTGCCTCACAACGACGCACTGGTGATAACTGCAGAAGTGGCTGGTTTTGATGTGAAGAGGGTGTTCATCGATACAGGGAGCTCGGTAGATGTGATGTTTTATGATTGTTTTGTGCAAATAAATAAGGAGCTCAACCTCGACTTGAAGCCGGTGACCACAGCCCTATATGGATTTAATGGAGGTGAAGTGGTGCCAATGGGAGAAGTGAGCCTTTCTGTTGCTCTGGGGCAAGGAATGACGAGGAAGGTGCGAATGGTGAGGTTTGTGGTCGTTGGAACAGAGTCATCGTACAACATTATTATGGGAAGGACTAGCTTAAATGCTTTCCAGGCGGTCGTGTCGACGTACCACATGACGATCAAGTATCCAGTGGGGGAAAACGTTGGTGAGGTCGCGGGAGATCAGCTTACTTCGAGAAGTTGCTATCAGACTACGGTGAGCAATAATAAACAGCTCTCGAGGAAGCGTGCGAAGTTTGAAGAGGAGGTGCGAAGTCGACCCGAAGGTTCAAGATCGAAAGAAGAAAGGGTGAGAGCCGACAAAGGGAAGGAGAAAGTGGAAATGCAGCCAGGAGGAGAAATTGAAGAGGTCCAGATGATAGAAGGGTGTGAAGAGAGGAAATTTCGGATAGGCAAGGGAATGGAGGAGCCCATAAGGTCAAAATTGATAGAATTGATTCGGGAATTTACGGATGTTTTCGCATATACAACCGAAGAACTAATAGGGATAAAGGCGGAGGTAATTGAACATCATTTGAATATAGACTTAACGGTGAGGCCAGTGAAGCAAAAAAGACGACACCACGGCGCGGAAATGGATAAAGTGATCGAGCAGGAAGTGGAAAAATTGTTGAAGGCGGGTCATGTCAAGGAGATCCAGTTCCCCGAGTGGTTGTCAAACACAGTGATGGTGTCTAAATCTGGAGGGAAATGGAGAATGTGTATTGATTTTCGGGACTTGAACAAGGCGTGCCCGAAAGATTTGTACCCCTTGCCTAGGATTGACCAGTTGGTCGATTCTACTGCAGGTTGTGAATTGCTTAGTCTCATGGATGCATCTCAAGGGTATCATCAAATCCCTTTAGCTCGAGAGGATAGGAAGAGGGTGAGTTTCGTTACGAGCAGAGGTACCTATTGTTACGTGGTGATGCCTTTTGGTTTGAAGAATGCCGGAGCAACATATCAGCGATTGGTCGACAAGATCTTCAAGGAGCAGCTGGGGCGGAATATGGAGGTGTATGTTGATGATATGCTGGTAAAGAGCAGGATGGAAGTTGATCACGTGAATGACTTGAAGGAAACGTTCTTAACATTGCGGAGGTATGGCATGAAATTGAACCCCGCTAAGTGTTCTTTTGGGTGAAATCAGGGAAATTTTTGGGGTACATGGTGACAAAGAGAGGGATCGAGGTCAACCCAGAGAAGGTAAAAGCGGTGGTCGAGATGAAGCCACCCACCAAAGTGAAGGAGGTCCAAATTTTGACAGGGAGGATAGCGGGTTTGAGTCGATTTATATCCAAAGTTGCCGAAAAAAGCGGGCCCTTGTTTCGAACGTTAAGGAAAAGCTCAAAGTTCCAATGGACCGAGGAAGCCCAAAATGCCTTCGAGGAGTTACAAAAGGTGCTAGCTAACCTACCTTTATTAGCTAAGCCTGTTCCTGGGGAGGAGTTGGTGTTGTACATATCTATTGGAGAAGTAGCGGTAAGCTCGGTCTTGTTAAGGGAGGAAGGTGCGGCACAATTTCCAATCTATTATGTGAGCAGAGTAATGCAAGGGGCAGAAAGGAGATATTCGGAGATCGAGAAATGTGCTCTAGCAGTAGTGGTAACGGTGAGGAAGTTGCGGCCATATTTTCTAAGCCATAAAGTGAAGGTGAGAACAAATATGCCACTGGGAGAAACGTTAGGTCGACCTTCGGTATCGGGTCGACTAAGGGTGGACATGTGTTAGAAGACAAAATCCATCATGAATAAGGCCGAGAGGCTGGATGGTCGCATGTATCGACCACTCCCTTGTGGGTGGACATGTGCTCGAAGACAAAATCCATCATGACTAAGGCCGAAAGGCTGGATGGTCGCATGTATCGACCACTCCCTTGAGGGTGGACATGTGTTAGAAGACAAAATCCATCATGAATAAGGCCGAGAGGCTGGATGGTCGCATATATCGACCACTCCCTTGTGGGTGGACATGTGTTCGAAGACAAAAATCCATCATGAATAAGGCCGAAAGGCTGGATGGTCGCATGTATTGACCACTCCTTTGAAGGTGGACATATCTTCGAAGATAGAAAATTCATTGTGTTTAGTAATACTGATGCACATCATTAATGGGAGCTGGTGGTTAATGAAAGCAACATATACGATAGCACCTTGAGGAAAGCTAAACAAGAAAACACATAGAAAAGGCTTGTATGCTTTGGTAAAAGTGATATTCATTAAAACAAACAAAAAGTACAAAGTGATGAAAAATTCAAGTTTACATTCAGACATTATCAAAATGCTACAACTGGGAGACATTGGTATCAAGGGCGTTAGGAGTGGACTCGGGCGGAAGCTCGACCTGTTGCTGAGCTGGCTCGGTCGGCTGGCTCGAGCTGGAAGTGGAACCAGTCGCGTTTAAAGAGGAGTCTTGACGAGCAGGAGGAGGAATGAAACCGGCAGACAATTTGAAATTACGCTTCAACAGGTCATCGCCGTTCACAACAAGCTCGAAAATACCCGACCACCAGTTATGATTATCGGGCAGATCGAGGGGACTTTGATAGCCGAGGGGTGATTTAGGCATCGCATCCCAGATAGCCTCCATGTTGAAAGCCACGAAATCATCCTCAACTATCTGGGTCCCGGCTTGCTGCATGATGGCCTCAAAGCAGCGAGCGCCGTACTCCTGCACCTCCTTCAAATATTGTGGTGACTGCTTGTAGGCAGCTACCACTTGTTCACGATATTGGTCCAGGAAGCGACGACCCGCGGTAGTATGGAAGACCACCATTTTTGCTCGAAGCACAGCCTCATCGATAAGAGGCTTGGCTCGCTGCTCGAAGGCAATATTCTCACGAGCCCGAGCCGCCCTTTCTTCCTCGTGTGCAGAGCGAAGGGCTTGTTTTTCCGCCCGCTCAGCCGCAAGGGCCTCCTCGAAGGATTTAACAGCCCCTTCGAGCATCTCTTTCTCTCCAGAAAGGGCCTTGTTGCGGTCAGCAGACTCCATCAACCGGTCATGGAGATCGTTCGTCTTAGCGACGGTCTCTCGTAGTTGAGTGAGAAGGCGAAGATTACTCTTCTCGATAGCCGAGATTGATCGGCCAGAGCTTGCAAGAGACTGCTCGATGAGGGGCGCAAGCTCGACCATTCCCTGCGGGAATACATAATTGGTAATGTTAGAATGCTTAACAAGCGAAAGATGAGGGATAAAAAGGGGAGATATGCAGTGAGAAAAAGAATATGTTACCTGAGCTAGCCAGCGGGCAAGCCGTTGACCGCGATCGTGAAGGGTGTGGCCATCGTTGAATTGGTCGGTAGGACGGTCAACGGAGGGAAGAACTTCCCTGAGATAACTTGAAAATCCTGGACCATCAAGGGTTGTGATCGACAGGGCAGTCTCCTCAAGGCGGCGGCGTTTCGCCATATTTTCGTCCTCTTCAGTAGAAGAGCGCTTCAGTGGATTCGCCACTGCCTGAGTTGAACGGGGAGAACTCGGGATGTGCACGATCGTGACAGCTGGGTCGCGTGCAGGAGAGCGTTGCGAAGGAGATGAAGGTGATGGAGAAGACGGTTTCTCGAGCTGTTCTGATTGCTCGATAGGTTGTTCAGTTGGAAGGCTGACTGAGGGAGTTGGCTCAACAGCTATGTTTGGGGAAGGCGAGGTCGAGGGCACAGGTTGTGCAGTGGTGGAGTCAGTAGGCTTGGAGCTCGACCCCTCAACAGTTGTTTTCTTCCTCAAAGGAGCCTTCCTTCTCGGTAGAGAAATAGTAGGCATTTCTGCAAAAAGTTCATATACAAAGTTAAAGATACAGTAGATGTATAATACGTAAAACTAACACAATGACGCTCAAGCCTGATCAGTCGCGACACATACCTGGATCACCATTGATTTGGATACGATCTAAAATTTTTTGGCTAGGAGGAGGACAGGTCTTGTGGGAAAGTAAGCCACAAAACTGAAGGAGATTCTCATCTTCGAGAAGAATCTTCGACGCAACGGGCTTGCTATTCCATACAGCAATCCGTTGGTCGAAGAGGGCGTTGGGTGGAGGTATAGAGTATTCACGGGGAAGTTCCTTTAGCCAAGGAGAGGGAGCCCAAGGAAATGCAGGTTTGGGCTCGATAAAGGCAAATTTGTGCTTCCATTTGGGAACATTTGAAGGGGTGTCAGAAATGAAATGGACATCGTTACGGCTCTTGAGATAGATTCCCTGAGCATGTTTAGAAGGAGTATAGCAATAATGGAAGAAATCCAAGTCGAGCCGTCCTAGACGAATGTGGCAGAGGATGATGAAGACGGTGATAAATCGGATAGCATTAGGGGGAAGTTGGTTCAGGGGCAGATCGAACCACTTGCAGAGGTTGACCAAGTCTTGGCTTAGAGGAAAGCGGATACCTAGTTTAAATTGCACCTCGAAGAAAGTGTAACAGTTCGAAGGGGGATTATCATAAGTATCGCGAGGGCCGGGAGATACGAAAGCCCAGCCGACAGGATAGCCGATGTCTTCGGCATCTAGCCAGCCGGCTATGAGGGAGCGTGGAGAGGAGGAGGCTTTCTTCGAAGAGGTAAAGGTCTTGGTCGACTTACCCTTATTAGGGGTAGCAGCGGTGGAGGAGTTCGGAATATCCTTCTTAGGGTTGGGAGAAGGAATAGCATGAGAGAAAAAGGAATGGCGAGAGAGGGGAATGTTATCCTCATCCGCCTCAGCAGCAGCCTCGGTGGCATCGAGAGCCTCCTCGGCCGCATCAGAAGCTCCGAACGCTGGCCGACGACGTTTGAGAGGGATATGGTCAAGAACATCCTCGTCTGATTCGTCAATCAGACGAGTGGGTTGGCGAGGAGGTGAAGGAGGAGAAGGTGTAGCATAATCGGAAGGGCGTAGAACACTGAGGGGAACGGGGTTGTCGATTTCATCGACGGAGTGAGAAGGTGAGTGGGGAATAGGCTGGCGAACGGGAGAAGACGACGTGCTTGTCCCATCTTCACTGAAGGAATCTGAAAAATAGAACAAAAATTGAGGGAAAGAGAAGAGGAATTAGGGTTTTGAAAAGCAAGAAAGGGGGTTTTTCTCTTTGCCGTAAAGAGAAACGAGAGGAATTGGTACAAATAAGGAAGCAATAGAAAATTCGAAGAATCGACAAAACACACACAAATGTAAAGTTGGAGCACAGAAGACTTACTCATGATGGCAGTAGAAAATGGTCGCCGGAAATAGCTTGATTAAGAAATGCCGAGAGAGAAACTTGCAGAGAGAAAATTTAGAGCACGAAAGGGTCTGAGATTTGCAAAGAGTGAAGAAAGTTAGAAAATTTGCTAAGTGTTGTATTTATGTGAGCACAAGTGAATAAGGTGAAAAGTTAATGGATATGGCCGTTAGATAAAAGCAGATCTAACGGTGGGGATGTTAAAGGAGCGCAGATAACGAAGCGGCCCAAAGAGCGAGGAGGTGCGATGATGAAAAGCGCAGAGAGAAAAGACGCGTAGCGTGTGGAAATCACGCTGACAAACAAAAAAGAAATAAAGACAGTTATAAGGCGCATTAAAGTGGACCACGTGATCGAACGGAGAAGCCAGAAGGTGACGTCGACGACAGATGGTCGATAAAAAGTGATCGAGTGATAAAGCTAGATAGAGACATCGACAAGAATGAGAGAGAGCAAAGGTGATCAAGCGAAAAGAACGAGTGGTGAGGTCGACAAAAGTTGATCGATCAGAAGGAATCTGGACGGCAACACAAACAGAATATGACTGACAGGGAATGGAGAAGACGGCTCGAATACACTCTTGGGTCGAGTCATTTAGACTCGACCAGAGTGGGGGGGGACTAGATGATATGGGATATCATATGTTTAGAGAAGAAACCGGTTCGTTGAGCCGACCTGGTGATAGAACTTGTAGAGGATTGAGCCGACTAATGAAACTCGGACAGATCGAGCACTGGTTGAAGATGCTCGAGCGTATGTAGAAGATCGAGCTCTAGTCGAGGATATTCGAGCAGAGAGGTAGATCTGATCGAGGATCGAGCATCAGTCAAGGATGTTCGAGCAGAGAGGTAGACTTGGTCGAGGATCGAGCACGCGAGAGTGAAGGGCCACCACGTGGAAGCACGTGGAGCTTGCGGGGAAGATCCATAAGAATATTTAAAGGAATGATCCTTTTATTCTGAAGGACATGTGGCGAGAAGACATTAGTTTATGATGTTAGTGGCACCTCTTTTGTCCCTGACACATGCAGGTGTTATGGGAAAAAGGAGAAGACAATTGTAAGTGGACAATAAAGCAGATCTGGGTGGAAAACCAGGTATGATGTCCATACGCTGATATATATAGCGGAAAATCGGCAGGAAAGAGGTATCTTGATTATTTTTTATGAACATACTATCACTGAAAAATAAAAGAGACTGACTTAAGCATCGGAAGCTCTTCCACCGGAAAAAACCCCGGTGTAAGAGTTTCTTTGCAGGACGCAGAGACCAACCGGCGAGGAGAAGAAAGACGACTTGATTCCAAACCGACGAATCGGCGAGGAGAAAGAAGACGATTCTATTCCAAATCGGTCGGGATATTTTTGCGTTACCATTTGGCGCCGTCTGTGGGACTCTTGTTCGAAAAGTAGTGTGCTTAGAATTCTGAAACTGGGCAGCTATGGCGGACGGAATTCCTAGGAAAGATTTACAGGCATCATTTGATGATGCGTGGACGATGACGAGACCGTTTAGAGAAGGCCCACCCGCGGGCTTCTCTAGACCCTCACATACGCCGGTAACTCCGACACCTAATTCTCAAGGTGTAGGAAGCACGCCGGCACAACCAGAGGGTGATGTGGGCTTAAATCGGGCCCAAGAAATACACATAGCTCAAAACGCGGTGATACCAACGTCGCCGCAACCAGATCCGGCAGTGATGATGCAGCGAGGGGTGGCGGTACAAGGAGCGGTACCACCGATGGTAGAGGAACCACGTCCAGGCCAGCAGGTGGTGATGACTAGGCAGGAGATGCAACAGATGGTGGCAAATGCGGCGGCACAAGCAGTTCGGCAAGCCACTCAAAGTCTTTCTCGAGTGGCTGCCGGACCAATAATGGCGGAAGAGGACGTGTCTAGCTATGGAGGAGATGGAGCCTTACGAGACCGGGAGGTGGAGAAGCTCGCGGAACAGGTGAGACAGATGCAGGCTAAGATGGATGGTCGACCTGAAAGACGCGCTCGAGGACATCCGTTCTCGAGGGATATATTGGCTGCACCATTACCTGCGAATTTTAGAGACACGAGTTTGACGTTCGATGGGACCACTGACCCCTCGAGGCATGTGAGGGCGTTTGAGAATTTAACTGTGTTGCATGGCTACTCTGACTCAGTTAGCTGCAGAGCATTCTTGCCAACCTTGAGGGGAGGCGCGCTCGACTGGTTCCAACAACTCCCTCATGGTTCGATCAAGGATTTTGATGATTTCACGGAAAAACTTATGACTCAGTATGCGAGCGCAGTGGTACAGGAGAAGACATATTTGACGTTGATGGCTATGAGACAAGGGGAGAAAGAATCATTGCGCCAATATGTCGCACGATACAATCAAACTTGCTTGGAGATCCCCACGGCCTCTGATGAAGTAAAAGCGGGAGGGTTGATACGGAGTTTACGAGCAGGGCCTTGTCGCACGTCTTTAGCTAAGACCCCTGCTCGTACATATGACGACGTATTAAAAAGGTGTAATAAGTATGTCAATCTGGAGGAAATGGAGGCCGAGTTTGCTAAGTTGGAAGAATTGGCTAGACCAGGGCCAAGAAAAGAGCGAGTAAGATCTCCTCGAAGAGCATCACCGAACAGGAGATCGCCCAGAAGAGAGGGACGTGGCAGGATTGATCGAGGGCAAGACGATATATGGAAGAATCGACCAGTACTTGGGGGAAAACGGTTTCAACACTTTACACCCCTTAATGCGAGAAGGGGTGAAGTACTGGTGGCCATTGAAAGAAAGATGGAGGAGAGGGAGGTGACGTGGCCGAAGTCGAGGCATGAGGGGCCAACGCAGCCCAGGTCGAATAAGTATTGCCGTTTTCATAAGGATTATGGACATGAAACGGAGAAGTGCAGACACCTTAAGGATGAGATCGAGCGTCTCATCAGGGCAGGGTATCTGAAGGAATTCGTGTACGAAAAGAAGACAAAGGGGAAGGATAAAGGAAAGTGTCGAGAAGACTCGATAGAGCGGAGTGATCGAGATGATGAGGAAGAAGATCCCCGTGATGGAAGGCGTGATCGAGGAAGTAAGAGGAGGCGAGGAAGTGAAGATCGAAGAGGTCAGGAACACCAAGGCTTGGTGAAGAGAGGAACGATTTATATGATCTCGGGAGGACCAACAGATGGGGACTCGAACAATGCAAGGAAAAGTCATGTTCGAGCAATGAAGAGGAAAAGAGAGGAGGTGGGGATCACTGCTCGAGTACCGGAGATAAGTTTTCGAGCAGAAGACGCAGAAGGGGTAGTGTTACCCCACAATGATGCATTAGTGATAACCGCGGAAGTGGCTGGTTTCGATGTAAAAAGGGTGTTTATTGACACAGGAAGCTCGGTGGATGTGATGTTCTATGATTGTTTTGTGCAAATGAATAGGGAGCTTAACCTCGAGTTAAAGCCGGTGACCACAGCCCTATATGGATTTAACGGAGGAGAGGTGATGCCGATGGGAGAGGTGAGCCTTTCCGTGGCCTTGGGACAAGGAATGATGAGGAAGGTGCGAATGGTGAGGTTCGTGGTTGTTGGAACAGAGTCCTCATATAACATTATTATGGGAAGGACTAGCTTAAATGCTTTTCAAGCGGTCGTGTCTACGTACCACATGACGATCAAGTATCCGGTGGGGGAAAACGTTGGTGAGGTAGCAGGAGATCAGCTTACCTCGAGAAGTTGCTATCAGACTACAGTAAGTAATAATAAGCAGCTCTCGAGAAAACGTGCGAAGTTCGAAGAGGAAGTTCCAAGTCGACCTGGAGGTTCGAGGTCAAGAGAAGAAAAGGTAAGAGCGGACAAGGGGAAGGAGAAAGTGGAAATGCAGCCAGGAGGAGAAATCGAAGAGGTGCAAATGATAGAAGGATGTGAAGAGAGGAAATTTCGGATCGGCAAGGGAATTGAGGAGCCCATAAGGTCAAAATTGATAGAATTGATTCGGGAGTTTGCGGATGTTTTCGCGTATACCACTGAAGAACTGACAGGAATAAAGGCTGAAGTAATTGAGCATCGTTTGAACATCGACCTAACGGTGAAGCCGGTGAAGCAAAAAAGGCGACACCACGGGGCGGAAATGGATAAGGTTATCAAGCAGGAAGTGGAAAAATTGTTGAAGGCGGGTCATGTCGAGGAGATCCAATTCCCCGAATGGTTGTCAAACACAGTGATGGTGTCTAAGTCGGGGGGGAAATGGAGAATGTGTATCGACTTTCGTGACTTAAACAAGGCGTGCCCGAAAGATTTGTATCCATTGCCTAGGATTGACCAGTTGGTCGATTCTACTGCAGGTTGTGAATTGCTTAGCCTTATGGATGCCTCTCAAGGGTATCACCAAATTCCTTTAGCTCGGGAGGACAGGAAGAGGGTGAGTTTTGTTACGAGTAGGGGCACCTATTGTTATGTGGTGATGCCCTTTGGTTTAAAGAATGCAGGGGCAACATATCAGCGGTTGGTCGACAAGATCTTCAAGGAGCAGTTGGAAAGGAATATGGAGGTGTATGTCGATGATATGCTGGTAAAAAGCAGGATGGAAGCTGATCACGTGAATGACTTGAAGGAGACGTTCTTAACATTGCGAAGGTATGGCATAAAACTGAACCCCGCTAAATGCTCTTTCGGGGTGAAATCGGGAAAGTTTCTGGGGTACATGGTGACAAAAAGGGGGATCGAGGTCAACCCGGAGAAAGTGAAAGCGGTGATCGAGATGAAGCCACCCACCAAAGTGAAGGAGGTCCAAATTCTAACGGGTCGGATAGCAGGTTTGAGTCGATTCATATCCAAGGTGGCGGAAAAGAGTGGGCCCTTATTTCGAACGTTGAGAAAGAGCACGAAATTCCAATGGACGGAAGAAGCTCACGGAGCATTTGAAGAGCTACGAAAAGTACTAGTTAACTTGCCTCTATTAGCTAAGCCAGTTCCAGGGGAGGACCTAGTGTTGTACATATCTATCGGAGAACTAGCGGTAAGCTCGGTTTTGTTAAGAGAAGAAGGAGCGGTGCAATTCCCAATTTATTACGTGAGTAAAATAATGCAAGGGGCTGAAAGGAGATATTCAGAGATCGAGAAAGGTGCTTTAGCGGTAGTGGTAACGGTGAGGAAGTTGAGGCCATATTTTCTAGGCCATAAAGTGAAGGTGAGAACGAATATGCCATTGGGGGAAACGTTAGGTCGACCTTCGGTATCAGGTCGACTAGTTAAATGGGCGGTCGAGCTGAGCGAATACACGATAACATATGAGCCAAGGAGGGCAATAAAGGCACAAGCGCTAGCTGACTTCATACAAGAGGGCACGAAAGTGGAGGATGAAGCGGAAGGTGTGTGGCAAATGTTTGCTGATGGCTCGGTGTCAAGAGTTGGAGCAGGTTTGGGCATTGTCTTAATTTCGCCCAAAGGAGACAATTTGGAATTCGCAGTCAAGGTCGAATATAAAGTGTCGAATAATGAAGCGGAATATGAGGCGGTTATTAAAGGGATGCAATTGGCCATATCAGGTGGAGCTCGCAAGATTCAAGTGCATTCCGATTCTCAGTTGGTGGTCGGTCAGTTCCAGGAAGACTTTGAGGTAAAGGAGGATAGAATGCAGCGGTATGTCGAGGAAATGAAAAGGTTGAAGGCGGAGTTTAACTCGTTCGAGCTAGTGCAAATACCTCGTGGTGAGAACGGTCGAGCAGATTTGCTATCAAAAATCGCGCAGAATCTGGTCGACTGTAAAAGTAGAAGTGTTACTTTGCTGCACATGACAAAAAGCGCAGCCGAGCATGAGATAGCGGAGATAGAAGAGGTGGACGATTGGAGAACTGCCATTTTGAAAGAGTTGAGAGAAGGAGGGGTGAAGGTGCTAAGAAGGTTCTTTGAACACAATGGAGCGTTGTACAAGAGGTCGTATGCGGGACCTCACCTAAGGTGTGTAACGCGGGAAGAAGGCCGATGCGTGGTAAGGGAAACCCACGAAGGATGTTGTAGTGATCACAGCAAGGCAGGGTCTCTGGTTGCGAAGATACTGCGAGCAGGGTATTTTTGGCCGACCATGAAGGAAGATGCGAAGTGGATTGTTAGGAAATGTATACAGTGCCAGAAACATGGACCACTTATCCACCAACCTGCTGAAACAATGACGACGATGAGTTCCCCTATTCCATTTGCGCAGTGGGGTGTCGATCTGGTGGGGCCGATGCCTCAAGGAACGGGGCAAAGAAAATTTTTGATAGTGGCGGTGGATTATTTCACGAAGTGGGTGGAGGCTGAGCCCCTGGCAAAAATCACGGAAGAGAGAGTTATACAATTTTTATATAACAATATTTGTTGTAGGTTTGGCGTCCCAAAGGTGGTGGTATCCGATAATGGCACGCAATTTAATGGCAAACGAATCCGAGCATGGTGTGAAGACTTGAAGATTGAGCAACACTTCGCGTCGGTAGCTCATCCGCAAGCCAATGGACAAGTTGAGGTAACCAATAGAATCATCCTAAATGGCTTAAAGACAAGGTTGGAGAAGGCATCGGGAGCATGGGTAGACGAGCTCACTTCGGTACTTTGGGCATATCGGACAACACCAAGATCGACCACGGGAGAAACGCCATTTAGCCTAGTTTATGGCATGGATGCATTACTCCCAATCGAGAGTGAGATTCCGTCACAAAGGTCAAGCACGTATAATCTTGAGCAGAACGAAGAATTAATGATGGCAGCCCTAGACACAATCGAAGAACATCGAGAACGAGCCTCGATAAGAGTCGAGATGTACAAGCAGAGGATGCGGGCTGCGCATGATAGAAAGGTTAAGATGAGGAGATTTCAAGTGGGTGACCTGGTTTGGAAAAGGGTGGATGTGTTAAGGCATGTGGACAAGCTCGAGCCCAATTGGGAAGGACCGTATCTGGTTGAAAAGGTTCATGCAGGGGGAGCATATTCACTCAAGGATGCTGAAGGGAGGCCGTTACCCAGGTCATGGAATGTATCTAACTTAAAGAAGTATTACGTTTAAAGTTCCATCTTTTCTCTCTTACGTTGGCAATTTTTTCATAATGCAAAGACATGCTCAAATGCCTGATCTGAATTAATGAAATGTGGTTCAAATTTCAATATCGTGCCTAATGGATCACTTTAATTTCATTGTATATATATGGTGGACCATGTTGAATGATTAATCGAAGACAAAATCCATCATGACTAAGGCCGAAAGGCTGGATGGTCGCATGTATCGACCACTCCCTTGTGGGTGGACATGTGCTCGAAGACAAAATCCATCATGACTAAGGCTGAAAGGCTGGATGGTCGCATGTATCGACCACTCCCTTGTGGGTGGACATGTGCTCGAAGACAAAATCCATCATGACTAAGGCCGAAAGGCTGGATGGTCGCATGTATCGACCACTCCCTTGAGGGTGGACATGTGTTAGAAGACAAAATCCATCATGAATAAGGCCGAGAGGCTGGATGGTCGCATATATCGACCACTCCCTTGTGGGTGGACATGTGTTCGAAGACAAAAATCCATCATGAATAAGGCCGAAAGGCTGGATGGTCGCATGTATTGACCACTCCTTTGAAGGTGGACATATCTTCGAAGATAGAAAATTCATTGTGTTTAGTAATACTGATGCACATCATTAATGGGAGCTGGTGGTTAATGAAAGCAACATATACGATAGCACCTTGAGGAAAGCTAAACAAGAAAACACATAGAAAAGGCTTGTATGCTTTGGTAAAAGTGATATTCATTAAAACAAACAAAAAGTACAAAGTGATGAAAAATTCAAGTTTACATTCAGACATTATCAAAATGCTACAACTGGGAGACATTGGTATCAAGGGCGTTAGGAGTGGACTCGGGCGGAAGCTCGACCTGTTGCTGAGCTGGCTCGGTCGGCTGGCTCGAGCTGGAAGTGGAACCAGTCGCGTTTAAAGAGGAGTCTTGACGAGCAGGAGGAGGAATGAAACCGGCAGGCAATTTGAAATTACGCTTCAGCAGGTCATCGCCGTTCACAACAAGCTCGAAAATACCCGACCACCAGTTATGATTATCGGGCAGATCGAGGGGGCTTTGATAGCCGAGGGGTGATTTAGGCATCGCATCCCAGATAGCCTCCATGTTGAAAGCCACGAAATCATCCTCAACTATCTGGGTCCCGGCTTGCTGCATGATGGCCTCAAAGCAGCGAGCGCCGTACTCCTGCACCTCCTTCAAATATTGTGGTGACTGCTTGTAGGCAGCTACCACTTGTTCACGATATTGGTCCAGGAAGCGACGACCCGCGGTAGTATGGAAGACCACCATTTTTGCTCGAAGCACAGCCTCATCGATAAGAGGCTTGGCTCGCTGCTCGAAGGCAATATTCTCACGAGCCCGAGCCGCCCTTTCTTCCTCGTGTGCAGAGCGAAGGGCTTGTTTTTCCGCCCGCTCAGCCGCAAGGGCCTCCTCGAAGGATTTAACAGCCCCTTCGAGCATCTCTTTCTCTCCAGAAAGGGCCTTGTTGCGGTCAGCAGACTCCATCAACCGGTCATGGAGATCGTTCGTCTTAGCGACGGTCTCTCGTAGTTGAGTGAGAAGGCGAAGATTACTCTTCTCGATAGCCGAGATTGATCGGCCAGAGCTTGCAAGAGACTGCTCGATGAGGGGCGCAAGCTCGACCATTCCCTGCGGGAATACATAATTGGTAATGTTAGAATGCTTAACAAGCGAAAGATGAGGGATAAAAAGGGGAGATATGCAGTGAGAAAAAGAATATGTTACCTGAGCTAGCCAGCGGGCAAGCCGTTGACCGCGATCGTGAAGGGTGTGGCCATCGTTGAATTGGTCGGTAGGACGGTCAACGGAGGGAAGAACTTCCCTGAGATAACTTGAAAATCCTGGACCATCAAGGGTTGTGATCGACAGGGCAGTCTCCTCAAGGCGGCGGCGTTTCGCCATATTTTCGTCCTCTTCAGTAGAAGAGCGCTTCAGTGGATTCGCCACTGCCTGAGTTGAACGGGGAGAACTCGGGATGTGCACGATCGTGACAGCTGGGTCGCGTGCAGGAGAGCGTTGCGAAGGAGATGAAGGTGATGGAGAAGACGGTTTCTCGAGCTGTTCTGATTGCTCGATAGGTTGTTCAGTTGGAAGGCTGACTGAGGGAGTTGGCTCAACAGCTATGTTTGGGGAAGGCGAGGTCGAGGGCACAGGTTGTGCAGTGGTGGAGTCAGTAGGCTTGGAGCTCGACCCCTCAACCGTTGTTTTCTTCCTCAAAGGAGCCTTCCTTCTCGGTAGAGAAATAGTAGGCATTTCTGCAAAAAGTTCATATACAAAGTTAAAGATACAGTAGATGTATAATACGTAAAACTAACACAATGACGCTCAAGCCTGATCAGTCGCGACACATACCTGGATCACCATTGATTTGGATACGATCTAAAATTTTTTGGCTAGGAGGAGGACAGGTCTTGTGGGAAAGTAAGCCACAAAACTGAAGGAGATTCTCATCTTCGAGAAGAATCTTCGACGCAACGGGCTTGCTATTCCATACAGCAATCCGTTGGTCGAAGAGGGCGTTGGGTGGAGGTATAGAGTATTCACGGGGAAGTTCCTTTAGCCAAGGAGAGGGAGCCCAAGGAAATGCAGGTTTGGGCTCGATAAAGGCAAATTTGTGCTTCCATTTGGGAACATTTGAAGGGGTGTCAGAAATGAAATGGACATCGTTACGGCTCTTGAGATAGATTCCCTGAGCATGTTTAGAAGGAGTATAGCAATAATGGAAGAAATCCAAGTCGAGCCGTCCTAGACGAATGTGGCAGAGGATGATGAAGACGGTGATAAATCGGATAGCATTAGGGGGAAGTTGGTTCAGGGGCAGATCGAACCACTTGCAGAGGTTGACCAAGTCTTGGCTTAGAGGAAAGCGGATACCTAGTTTAAATTGCACCTCGAAGAAAGTGTAACAGTTCGAAGGGGGATTATCATAAGTATCGCGAGGGCCGGGAGATACGAAAGCCCAGCCGACAGGATAGCCGATGTCTTCGGCATCTAGCCAGCCGGCTATGAGGGAGCGTGGAGAGGAGGAGGCTTTCTTCGAAGAGGTAAAGGTCTTGGTCGACTTACCCTTATTAGGGGTAGCAGCGGTGGAGGAGTTCGGAATATCCTTCTTAGGGTTGGGAGAAGGAATAGCATGAGAGAAAAAGGAATGGCGAGAGAGGGGAATGTTATCCTCATCCGCCTCAGCAGCAGCCTCGGTGGCATCGAGAGCCTCCTCGGCCGCATCAGAAGCTCCGAACGCTGGCCGACGACGTTTGAGAGGGATATGGTCAAGAACATCCTCGTCTGATTCGTCAATCAGACGAGTGGGTTGGCGAGGAGGTGAAGGAGGAGAAGGTGTAGCATAATCGGAAGGGCGTAGAACACTGAGGGGAACGGGGTTGTCGATTTCATCGACGGAGTGAGAAGGTGAGTGGGGAATAGGCTGGCGAACGGGAGAAGACGACGTGCTTGTCCCATCTTCACTGAAGGAATCTGAAAAATAGAACAAAAATTGAGGGAAAGAGAAGAGGAATTAGGGTTTTGAAAAGCAAGAAAGGGGGTTTTTCTCTTTGCCGTAAAGAGAAACGAGAGGAATTGGTACAAATAAGGAAGCAATAGAAAATTCGAAGAATCGACAAAACACACACAAATGTAAAGTTGGAGCACAGAAGACTTACTCATGATGGCAGTAGAAAATGGTCGCCGGAAATAGCTTGATTAAGAAATGCCGAGAGAGAAACTTGCAGAGAGAAAATTTAGAGCACGAAAGGGTCTGAGATTTGCAAAGAGTGAAGAAAGTTAGAAAATTTGCTAAGTGTTGTATTTATGTGAGCACAAGTGAATAAGGTGAAAAGTTAATGGATATGGCCGTTAGATAAAAGCAGATCTAACGGTGGGGATGTTAAAGGAGCGCAGATAACGAAGCGGCCCAAAGAGCGAGGAGGTGCGATGATGAAAAGCGCAGAGAGAAAAGACGCGTAGCGTGTGGAAATCACGCTGACAAACAAAAAAGAAATAAAGACAGTTATAAGGCGCATTAAAGTGGACCACGTGATCGAACGGAGAAGCCAGAAGGTGACGTCGACGACAGATGGTCGATAAAAAGTGATCGAGTGATAAAGCTAGATAGAGACATCGACAAGAATGAGAGAGAGCAAAGGTGATCAAGCGAAAAGGACGAGTGGTGAGGTCGACAAAAGTTGATCGATCAGAAGGAATCTGGACGGCAACACAAACAGAATATGACTGACAGGGAATGGAGAAGACGGCTCGAATACACTCTTGGGTCGAGTCATTTAGACTCGACCAGAGTGGGGGGGGACTAGATGATATGGGATATCATATGTTTAGAGAAGAAACCGGTTCGTTGAGCCGACCTGGTGATAGAACTTGTAGAGGATTGAGCCGACTAATGAAACTCGGACAGATCGAGCACTGGTTGAAGATGCTCGAGCGTATGTAGAAGATCGAGCTCTAGTCGAGGATATTCGAGCAGAGAGGTAGATCTGATCGAGGATCGAGCATCAGTCAAGGATGTTCGAGCAGAGAGGTAGACTTGGTCGAGGATCGAGCACGCGAGAGTGAAGGGCCACCACGTGGAAGCACGTGGAGCTTGCGGGGAAGATCCATAAGAATATTTAAAGGAATGATCCTTTTATTCTGAAGGACATGTGGCGAGAAGACATTAGTTTATGATGTTAGTGGCACCTCTTTTGTCCCTGACACATGCAGGTGTTATGGGAAAAAGGAGAAGACAATTGTAAGTGGACAATAAAGCAGATCTGGGTGGAAAACCAGGTATGATGTCCATACGCTGATATATATAGCGGAAAATCGGCAGGAAAGAGGTATCTTGATTATTTTTTATGAACATACTATCACTGAAAAATAAAAGAGACTGACTTAAGCATCGGAGGCTCTTCCACCGGAAAAAACCCCGGTGTGAGAGTTTCTTTGCAGGACGCAGAGACCAACCGGCGAGGAGAAGAAAGACGACTTGATTCCAAACCGACGAATCGGCGAGGAGAAAGAAGACGATTCTATTCCAAATCGGTCGGGATATTTTTGCGTTACCACATATATATAGACGGTTATCTCATGGCCAGTTGTCGTAAAATATTACATTAATTTACGGTTGTTTACACGGTCGAAGATCGAGCCTCAAGGCTCGATCAGACGAGGTAGGAGATCGAGCCTAATAGCTTCGATCACATGAGATCGAGAATCGATCCCCTCGGACTCGATCACGCAGGTGAATCGATTTTAAGGGCTATGACCCTTATTTCGGGTGGTTCGACTTACGTGTAGCTGTATCCCTATCACTTGTTGTGAGAAGGTTTTACGTGGTATTGTTATACTGAAGAATTCAATCTACTCGTTCAACTGGTTTTTACCATGGGATTGGCACATACCCGTACGTACGTGTGATCTAATGTTAAAAAATTGATGAGGATGGTTCATGTAGTGTCAAATTAGAATTCTATTAAGAATGAAAACTCAAAAAGAGTACATTCGAGGTGTCAACTGACACCACTAGAACAAGTACAAAAGACTGGAACCAACTTCCTTCGGATTACACACGCGACTAAGAGGATACAAATTAACTCCAAAAAAGAAACTAAAAAACTCAATGAAGAAGACTAAAACGAGATGTAGATGGACTAGAGCTAAAAACAAAAAGAAAAATCAAACAAAGCAACTACCACACACACTTAAAAGATACAATAAAGCCCTCCCGACCAACGTCTAATAACACCTACGCTACAACCTTCTAATACAACAAAATAAAGGTAGCCTACAAAGAAGAGCCCGATCTCAGTCAAGAATTCTAGTCCAAAAACTCCAAACTCCATAACTAGGAGTGAGCAAAACCGAGCCGAAACCAAAAAATCGAGATGAACTGTGTAGTTCGATTCGATTGTTTTAATATAAAAAAATTTTGGTTTGATTTCGATTCGGTTTTTTTCTACATTGCGGTGCGGTTATAGTTTTTCATAAGTTTGGTTTTCGGTTTTGTTCGATTCGGTTGCACCGAACCACACCCAATTGAATAAAATGTATAGAAAAGTCGAGATAAAACCAAAAATCGAGCTGAAACGCACCGAATTGCACAGTTCAGTTCGATTTTTCGGTTTTAGCTCGATTTTTGTTTTGTCTGAATTTTTTGGTTTGGTTTGGTTAATTTTGAAAAAGGTACTCCTATTAGTTGTTAAATGATATATTAATATTTAAAATAAAATAAATGAAGTTGATTTGATATAAAAGTAGTAGATATGATTAGAAATGATTGTGAGTTAAAATTAGGTGAGTAGATAAATAGTGAATTAAAGTTGACGTAGTGAGTAAGAGTGATTGGTTGATATTATTTAATTATATTAATTACATTAAAGATGACAAAATTGAGTTAGAATTGAGTTAAAAGAAAGTGATCTAATATAAGAGTGATTGCTCACTGTTACTGAAGCTCATTAAATTTCTTCACTGTAGAGTGTAGAGTCAATGAATAAGCTGAGATGGGCGATGGACGGCGGGGTTTGGGATGTGGACGTATCTACGCCGGCGACGGTGGACGGAGTAGCCCGTCCCGTCTCAGGGGTGACTCTTCCATTGGGATTGAGCCGCGGAGCAAGGCTGTCTCGACCCAAACAGGCTGATTTCTTCCAGCGCTTCATGGCCATGCCGTTTATCCCCTCTTTATCCGGCGCGGGCCTCTCTTTCCAGCGCGCCCTATCTCTCCCTCTCCCCGACAACTGGTACTCCTTTCTTCATCCTCCCTATATTAGACCTGCCAATTTCTTTGACTATTAGGTTTTCTGAACCTCCCCCAAATCTAAGACGGTGGACGATTTTAATTGACCTGGTGTAAAAATCTCTCTTTTTTTTATTTTTATTTTTCACCAGTTTCTCTTTTTAGTCTATTTTCTGCATAAAGAAAGCACAAATTCTTGTGTGAGTCGGGAACTAACAGTTAAGCTGCCATTTTTTAACAAATATGAATACTTAGAAATGTCATACTTTTGGTTACATATAATGTATGTCACATGTAATTTTTTTTTCCTAAAGACAACAATCCTTGCAGTTCAAACTTCAAAGAGGCTGATCGAGTCATCTTATGAAAGTATGAATGTCTTGAAAAAAGTATAGCCCGCGTAACAGTCTTACTGTTAATAAATATATATTGGGCATTGATCGGTTATTTGGTAAATTTTAAATTATGTATACAGTTTAGTCTGTGATGGTTCTCTCTCTATATATATACAGAAATATATAGTATTTAAGAAGTTTTAATCAACTGAGCAACGGTGGAACCATGAAACATGTAGCTTCTGTTAAATGGCCTATCCATTTTTCATAACCTTTCAGATAACAGTTAAAAGTGATGCAGGTTTTCTGCATTCCTTGGACAGTTCAATGTGCACAAGTTTGTAACTTCCCTCAAAAGGAATGAAGTCAGGCAAGAGACACTTGGGTCCTCTTTGAAGAGCATTTGGGGACACCTTTCAGACCCCAACTTATATGCCGTCAACTTCCTTTTAGAATGGCTGTTAACACCTGAAGATAGGGTGCAGCTTGGTTTTGAAACACAGGGTTATGGCAAGAACCCCAGAAGGAAGGCGGTATTTCACCACAAGGCACGCGTGTATGACTATGAGTGTTGACCACTCCAATAAAATTTATTCTTTACTATTCTGTGAAGCAGTATACTTTTCAGTCAAATCTATATAAATGTTACATTCTTTCAGTTTCCTAATCATGATCTCGTTGTGGAGGCAAGCTCACCAGCACTTTTTGTTGATCGTTTTGGTAAATACTGGGATGTTCCATTCACGTTGTCGGTGGACGTTTCATCATTAGCTTCGGATTCTAGTACGAGTTGTCATTTCTGCATCAATCACACGATGGGTTCTCCTAAACAGTGTGAGGGTGAGCCCGTGAATACTCCAGTGCCTCGTGGTTTATTTCCGGGCCTCTGTGGAAAATGTGCATATTCCTATAAAAAAGATTTTGACTTGTGGAGGAGTGAAGCGCCAAAGACGAAAATGGTGCTACCATATGATATATTCCTCTCTACTCCCCATATCTCTGCTTCAGCACTCCTAGGTAAGAGCGTTCTATGTTCGTGTGACTGTGATTTACTGAAGTTTGTCGAAGAAAAGCTAGTGTTTACTTTAGAGATACAGTTTTAATTATTCAGCAGTGATTAGGTGGTAATTGAAGATAGGTCTGTAATTAATGGTTCCGAGCATCTGAGGTGTGGCGGACCTAGAGCAGGCCAAGGGGGGCTGTGACCCACTAGAAGTTTCTGAAAATGGAAAATCGTATATGCCTCCAATAATTATTTTAAACAAACCACTGGCATTTGAGACCTTAAAATGTCTATAATTTTATATAGTTATTTTTTCCCTATAAAATGCATCCTGAGAAATTTTCCACCATATATTTGTGTTTTGCGCTGATTTCTATTTTGTCAAATTTCTAGAGTTTTCTTTTTTTACAATTAAATGCTCCTTATGATTATGTCTTTTATGACAAGTGTTTTGAACAAGAGTCTTATGTCAGTAAATTGAACTAGAATTGTGAATATAAGAAAACCTTGAGTATCATTCATAGTTAGTTAGTTCTGCTTCGTTATTGTTCATTGGGCCCTACTTGAAGAAATTCCTCTCTTCTAAGCTTGGTATTTTATTTTCTATTTTCTTTTCCTTAGTAAATAAGACAACGGGGACTTGGCCTGCATTCAAGAGATGTAACCTAGACATTTAATAAGAGTTACTGTTTTGGAGCTGTGGGGCATGCATGAGTATGTTGAGACGGATATTATGTGCATGTTTATATGATTTAGCCTAAGCCCCTGAAACTAAACCAATCACTTGCACATTTGTTTTGTTATTGCCAAATCAACTTCCATAGCTTCCTCTAAAATCCCACGACTGTTATCTTCTTAATCTTTAAAATTTAGGTACTGTAATCACCGCATCTCTTGGAGACAATTCAACAAGAGCCCATGAGGAAGATGAATCATTCGGCTTACAAGCCCGAGGAGCATACTCCGCCCTTTCAGCTGATCTTTTTGCATCTGCATCACTTTCGGCTCAGCATGGAAACTTCCAGAAGCCTTTTCTGGATCTAACTCGCTTTTATGCACGTCTCGACATTCCTTCTGGGTCAAAGTTCTTGGCCGGTGCCTCTCAAGTGGCATCGGACCTTTGCAGTTCTCGAGTACCCAGTTTAGAAGCATTTCAGGCAGTTTGTCCTTCTGCGAGCCTTTCGTTTCAGCAGCAGGTATTTTTCCAATAACAGCCTCTGCTGAGAAAGGGCGACTTTTACACTTCATGTCTTGCAAAATGAACGGCGAATAAGGCATAATTGCTATTGTTTTCACATTTTGCTCATATTTTTGGTTAAGTTGTGAGATAATCTCTAATAGAAACCTTGAGGTTTGACCGGAAAAAATAATACATAAATAAATATGAATTAAAACAATGCTTTCGAGACCTCACAAAGGGGTATGTTTGGTGTATCTAGCTGATAGTTGATAGCTAATAGCTTATATGTGAATTTTGATCTTATCGTTGACATTAATAGTGTTGGGTAAAATTACTTATTAGTGGAAATAAAAATTTTAACAGCCTTTTTTGAAAAACTATGTAGAAAATCTCATCCTACTAAACCAAGTTTATTTGAATACATAAAAACTTGTAGGCTAACTAAATAAGCTATATGTTGGCTTTGACTTATTGTGCTTACCAAACATATTCTAGATCTGGTGAAAATGATAGAAACGAGAGGACCTAGGAGAGTTTGCTGCTAATTGCAGTTGTGCGCTTGTTCACTAACAATTTTATGTCGTAAAGTTAGTAAGTTACAGTAGCTCCAAAGAAAATACACTTTAGACTCGCGAATGTTGGCAGAAATGCTTGATTTGGGTTTTACTGTAAATGCAGATAGCCGGACCTTTCAGCTTCAGAATGGATGCTGGAGTAACTGTTGACCTGAAGAAAGAATGCTATGTGAACGTGAATGATCCTGTATTTGCCGTTGAATATGCTTTGCAAGTTCTTGCCTCGGCAAAAGCCATAGCTTGGTACTCCCCGAGACACAGAGAGTTCATGTTAGAATTACGATTTTTTGAGACCTAATGAGGGGTATCTGTGAACAACGATTCTTGCTCATGGAATATGATACTTTTTTATTTATTCATTTCTTTTTTACCTATGTGATGGCTATTGTGAACAACGATTCTTTCTCATGGAATATGATTCTCGCTCAAAATCTAACTCAACTCAACTCTCCTTAATATAATCAATATAATTAAATAATATCAGTCAATACATTTTTACACATTACATCAACTTTGATTCAATAAAAAAAATTATAAACTTTTAAAAATAAGAAGAATACAAATTCATGAATATTAATATTATAAGAATTTAATAAGAAAAAGACAGTAGTATATTATAATTTAATGATAGAAAACATATATTAGTTTATGGTAATTTTCAATAATTAATTGTCAAAACCAAGCATTTATGTGTCAATACGAAACACTAATTTATACCCATCAGCTTACGAAGCGTGCGAGTCTACCACATAAACTCAACATATTTGAAATTATGGGAGTTTCAAAAATTTATATATAATTTGCAATTTATGAAACTTTTATGCTTTTTCATGCAATTAAGTCCATTATAAATAGCATTTTATTTATTTGTTATTATTATTTTTATATCAAATTAGTTATTTTATGATTTATGAATTTGTCAATCATATTATATATATATATTAGATTGCTTGTTCAGTTTTATGATTTTTTTTCAGTCTTATGTTTAATATCAATGCTGCAACATAAAATAAAATAAATAATTATATATATATATATATTTATAAAGGGAAAAAAATGTTCCATGAATCTTATGGTACTACAAATGAAACTAGTACCCATCAATAAAATAGCATTACATTATTGATTATACAGCATTGATAAGCATATTATACCGGTTAAAAAGTTATAAGCAAATATCATTTAAAACTAATTTTGAGTAATAAAAATAATGCTTTTAATTGTGAAAGAAAAAAAGATCTGGAGAAGGGGATGAGATTTAACGGTTGAGATTACTCGTACGTGATACCAGTTAAAAACTTGTAGTCGCCCTCAGACCCACAGGGCCCTTGTCTGTCTCCCTCTACCCCGAAACCCTTTTGCCCTTCTCTCAACGCATGCACATTGCGCAAGCTTTAATCTCACCACCGTGGAATTCCTTCACTCAATTAAACTCGTGCAACAGGCTAAAACCCATAGGTATTTCTTAATTCTACTGGGAATTTCCCAAAATTTTGTGATTGTTTCCGTGGGCGATTTTGGTTTTTCGAGCACCGAGATGTTATCCTTTTAAACTTTTCTTGTTAGAGTTTGTGTATTGTTATCACACTGTTGTATGCGTTCGTGTCCCTGTGTGTGTGTATTCATCTGTATCTATTCCGCCATGTAGATTTGTGGAGTACTGTACTCTTAGAGGCGACCGTTTTGTCTTCTCCATGTTTGTTGTAAATGTTATCGTTTCACGATGCATTTCTTTTTATGTTATGGGGTTGATTTGATTCTGAGAGAATTTTTCCGCCCTACATAAAAGTTTGTTGCTTGGTCTGTGCAGTTAATTCGATCTTTTGGCCAATTCAGTAATGGCCGCAAAAAAAATCATAGCCATATGCCAATCTGGAGGGGAATTTGTGACCAATAAGGACGATGGGTCGTTGTTTTATACTGGTGGGGATGCGTATGCCCTGGACCTCGACCAGCAGACCCCGTTGAAAGATTTCAAGCATGAACTTGCTGAGACTTTTCAATGCAGTGCAGATGCCATGGCGCTCAAATATTTCCTCCCGGGGAACAGAAAGACATTAATTACAATATCCAAGGATAAGGATCTCAAGCGAATGGTTAACTTCTTCAAGGACTCTGATCAAGTCGAGGTCTTTGTAATTGCTGAAGAAGCTGGCGCTAGGAACATGTCCAACATGCCCGCCAGTAGGTAGTTCCAGAACCCTCCTCTGTAATTCCATAACTATTTTTTTCTATATGCTATTGCTTAGATAGAATGAAATCGAGGAAAATGTCATTTATTTGCTATTGCTTAGATAGAATGAAATCGAGGAAAATGTCATTTATTGTGACAATTTTTATGTTGAAGCGAATGGAAGGTATTGGGATTTGATTGTTTACTGAAATGGAGTTCTGTGTTTAGAGTTTTGAAATGTCATTTGCTCTTATACTCAGGTCTAGCAGGACAACTGTGTCTGAGGCAGAAATTCCCACTGATGTCCCTGTGGATGTTATGCAAACTGATGATGCAATTGTTTTGGACGAGCCTATTGATATAACACCGCTTGGCTCGTGTCCTCTTGGCATTGAGGAGAAGCACCGGCGGGCAGCAACTCAGTGGGAAAATATCATCACAGGTGTCGACCAGAGGTTCAACACTTTTGCTGAATTCCGTGAGGCATTGCATAAGTACTCCATTGCCCATGGTTTCACATACAAATATAAGAAAAACGATAGCCATCGCGTGACCGCCAAGTGCAAAACAGACAGCTGTCCGTGGAGAATATATGCATCTAGGTTGACGACCACTCAGTTAATATGTATAAAGAAAATGAACCCCGTGCATACTTGCGAAGGGGCCACTGTGAAGGCTGGTTATCGGGCAACTAGGGGATGGATAGGAAGCATCATAAAGGAGAAACTGAAAGTTTCTCCGAATTATAAGCCGAAGGACATCGCCAGTGATATCAAGCGTGACTATGGCATTCAGCTGAACTATACACAGGCATGGCGTGCCAAGGAGATTGCAAGAGAACAGCTTCAGGGTTCTTATAAAGAGGCCTACTCCCAGTTACCTTTTTTCTGTGAGAAGATAATGGAGACTAATCCGGGTAGTCTCGCCACATTCAGCACGAAGGAAGATTCTAGCTTCCGCCGATTTTTCGTAGCGTTTCATGCCTCTATATCTGGGTTCCTTCAGTGCCGTCCTCTTATTTTCCTAGATAGCACTCTTCTTTACTCCAAGTATCAGGGAACCTTATTGGCTGCAATGGCTGCAGACAGTAATGATGATTTCTTCCCGGTAGCTTTCTCCGTGGTCGATGAGGAATCCGAGGATAACTGGCACTGGTTCCTCTCTCAACTGAAATCTTCTCTCTCGACCTCAGAGCAAATTACATTCGTGTCCGACTTTCAGAAAGGCATTAGAGAATCCTTAATTAATATTTTCGGCAAGGAGTGCTATCATGGCTACTGTTTACGCTGTCTTGCCGAGAAGCTTAATAAGGATTTGAAAGGGCAGTTTTCTCATGATGCCAGACGCCTCATGGTTCAAGACTTCTATGCGGCTGCCTATGCACCGAAAGTCGAGGTGTTCGAACGGTGTGTCGAGAACATAAAGGCTATCTCAGTCGAGGCTTATAATTGGGTCGTGAACAGTGAGCCTGACCACTGGGCTAACGCGTTTTTCGCCGGGGCGCGATATGGCCATATGACTTCCAACTTTGGCCAGCAGTTTTACAGTTGGGTGTCTGAGGTGGACGAGCTGCCTATAACGCAGATGGTTGACGTGCTGCGTGGCAAGATTATGGAGCTGATCTACAGGCGGCGGCTCGAATCCAACCAGTGGGTTACGAGGCTTACGCCTTTTATGGAGGGTAAACTTCAGCTGGAGGTATCAAAAGCAAGTTCCCTTCAAGTTTTACTCTCACACGGTAGTACTTTTGAGGTTAGAGGTGAATCGGTCGATAATGTTGACATTGATAATTGGGACTGCAGCTGCAAAGGCTGGCAGTTGACTGGGTTGCCTTGCTGCCATGCTGTTGCTGTTCTGGAATGTCTCGGGAGAAGCCTTTATGATTACTGCTCGAGATTCTTCATGACTGATTGTTATCGACTGACTTATGCTGAGTCAATCAACCCAGTGCCGAATGTTGAGAAACCGGAGAAAAGTGAGTTGCAGGAAGTAACTATTGTAACGCCTCCTCCTACCAAACGACCGCCTGGGAGGCCTAAGTTGAAGTTAGTTGAATCCGTGGATATTATTAAACGCCAGCTCCAGTGCAGCAAGTGCAAGGGATTGGGGCACAATAAGAAAACTTGCAAGTAAGTTTCTCTATGACTTTGTCTCGTATTATTTTCTGTACTTAATGGGTTTATGCTTGAAATTGAGATGAAATTTGGGTTTATGCTTGAGATTGAGATGAAATTTAGGTATTTCTAGTTTCCTGTGAAAATGATGAAAGCAATAGGGTGAAGATACCCGACTATAGTCAACATTTAAACTCAACCTTTCTAAGTTGGTCCTCGTAGAGCTCAATTAAATGTAAAAATTGACAATAGAATGGAGCTACAATTTAAACTGGAGATCTGCGTAGAGCTCACTGAGGTGGACTCAAATGATTCTGGACCTCAGCATGTCATCGAACCTCAATCACCAATATTTGGTGCGCATATTCTCGTTTCTTATTAAGAATTTATATTTTCATTTTTTTTATGGTTTTTTCTTATGTGTCTTATTTTCATCTTTGAGTTTTATTACTCATGTTAACTGTCATTGATAACCAATGTAATTGATCAGCAGGAAAAGAATATGTTTTTGCATGAGCAAATATTGGAAAATTCTGTGCACTGGAAAGATAAGAATAATCTTGTTGAGGACAGCTTTATGTTTGAATTGATTGAGCAAATCAAACAATCGTGCATAGCATTGTTTTTTATCTCTCTCTCTCTCTCTCTCACTCACTTACCTTTCTTTGGTTTTGACTTATAACAGCAGAGTGAATGGGATTGAGGAACCACAAACTTCTGCCTTGATAGGGTTGGAATGCGAGGAACCCGAAGGAAGCACCTGAGTTGGTATCTTCTTTTCCAGTGCATTTGATTTTTTGTTATTTGTCTGCAGACATGATGGATGCTTTTAGACAGTATCTTGAAATGAAAATACTTGTTTTAGTTTTTTTACCTAGAGATTTTTCTTTTCCCAAATTTCTGTTTCCAGAAAAAAAAGGTAAATAAAAGAGCCGACAGTTTCTGAAGGAGGCCCAGTTTGCAGTAACTGGATGTCGCTAGCTATAGTGAGCCATGTTAGCAGTCGATTGATGAAGGTGTGTATACATTATACTATGGCCAGATGCCATACAGGTGTTAGCATTAGGTCGTCATGAGAAGCCATAATTAGCAATGTTTTATTGCTGCCGTGTAATAGACTTTGGTAGGGCTGTATTCTTAGCATGATTGTGGGCTGCGTTGTAATTAATTCAGAACAAGTCAACAATTTTTACTTTGATCAAGCAATGGAAACAGAGACTGCTACTTTTGCTTTTGGCCAAAATCTCAGGAATTATGCTAACGTTAGTACCAACAGAAATCCAGCAGGTTCGATCCTAATCTTGGGGTTTTAGTTGTCAAATCACACTCACTCACACACATACACGTGCTGATGTATGTTGATCTAATTGACGGTTAAAACCAGTGGGGGCAGGATGAGATTTTTCGGGAAATCCACGTTGGGCTTGGGTGCTTTATTTTCAACAATATGATGAAAACTTACTATAAGACCTACGTTTGGATTGAGAGATTTAAAATCACTTGATTCGATTTTTTTGAAATATAATTTTCTTTTACTTTCAAACTCTTTGAATGAATTTGTGAAAGGATTATAATTTCATTGTCTAGTTCGCACCGATGGTGTTACTTGCTGTGTGTCGATATCCAATTTGGTCACGATTAATAAATAATTAGCATATGACAAAATAAATAGGTGATTACAATACACAATAAATGAGTGTAAAAGCAACAGGTCTTCCGAATTGAACTCGGGATACCAACTGGGTTCACTCCCGACCGGCTTAGATTATTCCCGAGGTGGCCCAGACCACATATGATGAACATATCCACCAATACCAAGATCGTCTACGTCAATCGAAGCTGTCAAGTGTCATAATTGGGTCTCACATGGTCACATCATATTGAATACCATTTGTATTATTTTAGGGAAAAAGAAAATTGCTGGCTGAAGAAAAGAGAACACGATGAGGTTTAAGAACAAAATACGGAAAAATATACCGAAAAAAACACGAGGACGATGCGGGCCGATGAGAAATTATGTTGAAGATACCAGAAAAACACGAGAACAATCAGATTTTTGCTCAAGAAAAAAGTTACACAAAATATAAAAAAAAAAAGAGGATGATCGATCAAATTAAGGTATATTTTTTCATTGAAAATTATGTATTCCTGTTTTGTTTTGTTTTTTTTAAGATACACACATATCCTGATATCACAGTCGACTACATATATATATTTAACATACATATACTGATTATATACTGATCATATACTTTTACATTTATCACAGTCGACTATGTATATATTTAACATACTGTACATATACTGATCATAAACTAAGATGTACGTGTATTGTACATATGCTTAAGTTTCAGATATCCTGTATAGTGATCAGGGAGCGGCGACCGAAGGAGTGTTTCGGTTCACAGCCTGCCTGCCGCCAACAAGTATCTGACCGCTTTCGTCCACAATTCGCGCGCCCCGAGAAAAACCCCAAACTCCGCTGCCTATCCTGTATAATGAAGACAACAATTTACACGCGAAGCAAGAGTTCATGCGTTTAACTGAATGCAAATTTATTTAGTGTTTTTTGTTCTCCCAGAAATATAAAGAGCGAAAAATGGAGGAGCGTACACAAGAAACAAGTTGAGCCAGAAAACTGTATTACTACTGGGATGGAAAGGAGCATAATTTTCCCTATTTTATCGGTGCAGAGGATGGTGGCGTCGGTGGAAATACGTATGAGATTTGGAGGAGAGAGAGAGGGAGGGAGAAGGAGAGAGGAAACTAAATCCCCTAAACTCCGTTATTTACCATGTTTAAAATTAAAAAGCTGGTATATGTGCAAATAATTATGATAATTTTTGGTAGGTTTTGCAAATATATATATATATATATACATATATATATATATATATATATAATGACTTTTAAAATTTTAAAATTAATATTACAGTTCAACAATTGACTCGAAAGTCTGTTCAGATCGATTTTCTGGCCGGATTTAAAAACTATAATTTTACTTTAGTAAATTAGTGTGATACGATGATTAGTTCGTGTATTAGCTAATNTTTCTTCTTCTTCTTCTTCATTTCATTTTTTTTTCTCTTCTCCTTTAATTGCTTTTTTTCTTTTTTTTTTTTCTTCGATCTTTTACAGGACTCGACGGTCAGCCGAGGCCGCTATTGATGTCACCGCGACTTCAGTCCCCAGCACCAGCCGCAGCCCTAGCCCTGAGCCCAATCGTGCTAATACCGTTTCAATCCATGGAGATAACACGGTGAATAAATTCGATGGCGATAATCATGCGGGCAATTACTTTTTTGAACGTGAATTGCTACCGAAAGGGAATTTAAAGGAAGAGGTGAATGAGGGGATGATACACTCAAGTTTCAATCGTTTCTCAAATCGAACCCACATATACATAAAATATACGTAAAATATACACTCAAGTTTCAATCGTTTCTCAAACCGAACCCACATATACATAAAATGTACATAAAATATACACTTGAGATTCTCGTAATTCAAGTTAGTAACAGATCGGGACACACATATACATAAAATATATATAACATATACACTCAATTTACGTGATCATGTATGTTCTGTAGAACCAAAATTCCACGTCTTTTTACCGAGCATGATAAGAACAAAATCTTAATTATTTGGTAATATAGACTTATCTTCTTCTTTTTTTTTTTCCAGTTTAACGTGATTGTAAGAAGATTGTTTTTTAATTAAACATGATAACTGATATTTAGGTAACTGATTCTATTTTATTACCAAATAACAGCAATAAGGCATGCATGCAATTAATATACACCACCTCGTATTTTTACAAATAATCTTGTAGTATGTTAAAAAATTCGCCAAAATTATTTAAGCGTTAGAGTTCTACGTGGAGACATCTAGACGCTGGACGGTTCAAAGAATATTGGTCCGAATCAAGATGTTTACACATCAATATAATTGGCTTAAAATATGTACTTTGCAATTTTAAGTTTGAAATTCGCGTAGTAGCATCGTTCTCTTAAAAGTTAAAACTAAAGAACCCACGTTCTTCTACAATAACCTATTCTTGTATTGACAGATGCCAATGAGGCGATGATAATGTTAAAAGTGTAATGAGACGTGTAAGAGAACCAAAGAAGCAATGTTGAATAACTGCCACGTGCTGCCACATCGCTAAGTATTAACAATAAAATATTGCCCCACCGCCACTATACACTAACTATATATATATTGTTCGGCATCCAATTCAATCTAATCTAATAGAAGCTGATAATTCAGAAATACAATCTTTGCATCAAATAGATGCCACATATTTGGGTTTTGCTTGTGTTAGCAGCCTTAGTAGTAGTGGTCGTGCTTGTATTCGTCGGTTCGATTAACGTTCAACAACACTAACTAGGGAGGGATGGTGATGATGGGCAGAAGGGTATTCTGGACGGTGGTCCTGGCCGTGGCCCTGGCAGCCGTTGCTGTGGCGGCCGTGGATAATAAGAACAATGAGAAGGAAGGCTCGGAATCGTGGACCGGATGGGCCAAAGACAAGATCTCGGAAGGCCTTGGCTTTAAGGAATCTGATGATGCTAATTCGGATGTTGCCAAGAAGAGCAAGGACAAGATTACTGATACAGCCACTGGTAATTAATTAATTAATTAATTACTCTCTTTGTTTAGTATTAAGTGTGTATTTTTAGGCTGTTTCTTTTTTTTTATTATTATTATTATTTATCGTTTTAGAATATATTTTTATTAAATATATAGTATAAGAAATTACTTGAAATGAAAGGAAGTATAAAAATAAAAACTTAAAAAGGAGAATTCTTGAATCACATACTTAGGAGCCGGAGAATTTGCGGGCAACATCAAGGATAGAGCAGCCGAAAAAGCACGGGAGGCCAAAGACAAGGCTGCGGAAGCCACGGAGGAGGCAAAACGTAAGGCCTCGGAAAAAGCAGCGGAGGTGAAAGACAAGGCCACGGAGGCCACGGAGGAGGCAAAGAAAAAGGCTTCCGAAAAAGCAGGGGAAGCCCAAGAAGAGGCCCAAGAGCACGCGGGTCGGGCCAAGGAGAAGGCTGAGGAGGAAGCGGGTCGGGCCAAGGAGAAGGCAGAAGAGCACGCGGGTTGGGCCAAGGAGAAGACCCGGCAAGGATACGAGGCAGCTAAGGAGAAAGCAGAGGAGGCTTACGAGTCGGCTAAGGATAAGGTGGCCTCAAACCTTGAGGCGGCTAAAGAAAAGTCCAAGGAGATTAAAGACAACGTTGTAAATGGTCATGATATTACCCGTGATGAAGAGCTTTGAGGAATTTGTTTGGTTTGGTTGGTCAGTCGAGTTGCTTGTCTTGCTTTACCTGTTTAGTTTGGTTAATTATGCTTTTGAGTTTTTGCGTTTAGTGTCCTGTCCTGGCTTGTGTGTGTAAGGATGTGATAATGTTGTCTCCGTCGTATTTTTGCATATTGTATAATTAATAAATCAATAGTCACGAACTTCATAATATTATGGTGTTATCTTCTCTAATTTAATTAGGCCACTTTTATTTGTTGGGGTAGGATGAGATGAGGGATTGGACAACTTTAATCCACTAAGTCCAATGTTTACTATACATTTTTATGAGATGAGGGATTGGACAACTTTAATCCACTAAGTCCAATGTTTACAATACATTTTTAAGGTAAGACAATCATAACTTTTTAAGTCCAATTTTTACAAAACATTTTTAAGGTAAAAAATAATCACGACTTAGGATAACTCAAAATATGAGTACAAGTGTGTGTAACCCAAAAATATGAGTACTGAGTGTGTGGAATCTACAATATAATTTTATATAGACCTTCGGTTAGCTGTTAGCCCTGTTTTAAATACCGTCGGTAATATCAGATATTGGCTATTGGTACGGTACAATTGCACACAAAATATCGGATTTACGGTAACATATCGATTTATATCGGAATCATACTGTAAATACAGGTTTAAAATACCGGTTAATAAAAAAAATAAAATAAAATAAAATAAAATTTATCAATGTAAAAACATAAAATTTAAATTTGTTTAAAATGTTTTAATTGAAATAAATTATTATGGTCATCTATTTTTTTATCTTTTTGCATTTAGTATTATATATTTTTATATAAATTTATATATAATATTTTTGCTAGTCCCATAATATCACTGATATTACCGGTCTGACTGATATTACCACGTACCAGTGGCTAGACCAGAATGACCACTGGTACGGCATTTAAAACACTGGCTGTTTGTTGATTGTATCGACTGTTTTGACAAGTGGATTATGTCAGTTGATTTCATCATCAGATTATATTAACGGTTTATAAAATAATATTTGGTAAAATCAATCTATAAAAATCATCCCAACTCACTATTTCTGATATATACTACCGGTTCAAATTTAAAAAAATCTATTATATTTTAATAATAGATACAATATCTTTTTTTTTCAACGGCATATTATATTAAAACTAACGCAAATTTACAAACAACCACTAATCTGAAAGAAATAACTAAAGGCAGAAAATAATGATGGCCTACAATTCTAGATGACTGTAGCCTAGAAGTCTAAACAAGACTAAACACAACCACACAAACTAAACAACTAGCAACACTAGAACACAAGACAGAAAGAAAAATCTCGTACGGGAGAAAAGAAACACAACCACAAAGCAACACAAACACACTAGCTAAACACACTCGGCACCTAGATAAAAAAACTAAAGTCCTCCTCGCCGGCTAGGATCACCCTGCACTTCAACAACCAAACCCAAACACCAAACGGGCCCACCGAGGAGGAAACGCACGGCCCACGGCCCGCCACAACCTCCTCGAGTAAACCGCAGACTTGACCTGGGCAAACCTCACCACAGCCCCTCCACGCATACTCCAGAACCTCGGCACTACTGTACCGTCTCCTTCGGTGGAAACGGCCTTCCCAACACTAGAAAAGGCCGAATAAGGGGAAACCAAGGTTCAGTCCACCACCCCGACACTGCAAGGCGGCCAATGGTGACTGCCGACCCAAAACACCGGAGCTTCAAGAACTCGAGATCCCACCATGGCAAATCGGAAAAGGTCAAAATCCACAGCGCAGAGAGAGAGACTGAATATAGCCAGAGCCACGTAGACGGCCCAGGACAAAATAAGATGCTGACCGGCATCGCTAGGAGAAGGGAGCCTCCGGAGAGGAGGCCTGTGCAGATAAAATGAAGAAAATGGGAAGGTTTACTATTTGGGATTGGGGAATTGCGGAGAGTTTGGTAGTAGGTGCATTGTGGAACATTCAATAATAAAAAAAATACAATATCAAATGCAATAAA